>LTAE01005084.1:17866-29801 GCA_001647135.1 Pontederia paniculata | reverse complement strand
TGTTGTGGTAAGGGTGCAAGATTAATAACTCAAGTAGGACGTCGACTATTGTTTAGGGGCCACCAGAGTTAATATATAGGGCGGGTAGCGTGACTGCTGTCTGGTTCTTGTTGTTCAGCTAGTATCCGTTGTTCAACGAAGATGATTCACGTGCATCCTCCCCTTTTTGGGCATTGGTCGTGGTAGTGCACCACCACTGGCAGTCGGCGTACCTGAAAGACTCATGAGCAATTTATTAATTTACCCCAAAGTCATCTGAATACATTAATGGGATAAGACCTAAGATTGCAAAAATAATTCATATTAAAACACTTACACTAATGCAGGTTTTCATCTATTTTGGGTATATCCTGATGTTGTTCCAAGATATGGTTACTTTGTGTATGTCTTGATGTTGTTCCAAAACATAGATATAATCCTGATGCTGTTCCAGGATGTGGTTACTTTGATTATGTTCTGATGTTGTTCCAGAACATGGTCCTGATGCTGTTCCAGGACATTCCCTAATGTTGTTCCAGGGTAGATTTAATTTATGAATATTGATCATTCTATCTAATATTGTTCCAGGATAGATGGTAGATATGACCCCTGAGGCTGTTCAATGAGAAATGACCTTAACCTTCTATTTAGAGCAGACATTGAGTTTTGATGTCTACTATTATGACTATTTTTCTGAGTAGAAAAGCCTGACTAAATTCCATAATAATGTTAATATCTGTTGCTTACTTTATGTACTTGATGCCTTACATACTGAGCGTTTTATGCTCATGTGATATTGTTTCTCCTGTGTTGAATCCCACAGGTAACTAGGCTGTGGTGGATTGTTGATGTTGGTGGTGTGTGCGACAGCTGATGCTCGTGGTGGATACTATCTGCACATGGATGGGTCTTTGAGTCTTCTTTATCATTTGTCTCTTCATTTTATAGTTATTGCGTCGTATGACTATCAGTCAGGATGTTATACTTCTTGTTCTTGAGAGACATGTAGACTCCTTACTTGTTATCTTCCGCATATTTTTATCCGTTGGACCCTTTAGTCATCTCAGTCTTGTTCATTTTCCTATACAGTTATCTTGAAATTTTTGTTGACTAGTCAAAGGGTCATTGCATTATTAGTCAAAGTAGCGTTCCCAGGTCCACATCTTGACCACGTGGCGGGTGTTGATTTGGGGGCGTTACATATATAATATAAAAAACATGTTTTATGACATTTTAAAATTAGGTGTAAAACCTCTCTTTTTTGTCATTTTTGTTATCTTTTATTCGAAAATTTTATTCTCCTCCAAAAAATATAAACAAGTTATTAAGGTCATAAAAAGATTAGTGGGCCATTATTCACCTTAACTATGGCTACGATTCTTTAAATACATTATTGTACACTAGTATCAGAATATTGCCTTAACACATTGATTCTAATATTTTTATTTATCATAAATCATATAATAAGAAAGATAAAAATGTAAAGTGAATTAGATAAAAACATAGCAGAATATTAAGAGAAAAAAAATTTAAAGGGACCATGCATTATTTAAATATCATCATGCGTTTTTTTTAATAAACGAGTTCTCCTTTATTAAATATTAGTCAAAAATAACATTTAACATTTAAATGATCATATTCTAAAAAAAAATATAATAGTGAGCATATCCTCACGTTTTAATTTTTTTCTAAATCTATAATTAATAAGCAATTTTTATAAGCAAGAAAGTTTTCTAGTTTATATATGTTGACCTGCCTCATTTTATTCTATGAGTATAACAAGTATGGCAAATTGAACCAAGCTAGTGCAAATAGATCGAACATATGAATATTATTTAACTTAACATAAACTTCTTTTATTGAATTTTAAGATTCTTAGGTTATTCTTTTGATTAATAAATTTGAAGATGATGAATGCAAATATTAATTTCTCTTTCATTCCAAGGTCAACATGCTAACGAATTTTTTTGTCTTCAAACATTTTTTTTAAGGACTTAATATTTTTGTCTCTTATTTAAATGTGGAACAACTTTAAATCCATTGTATCAATCGTTGGATCAAAAATTCATGATTGCAAATAATTCAATCACTTTTTATTATAGTCGTGGATCTCTAATCTAACGACTGATACAATGGATCTCAAGTTACCTCTCCCATTTAAATAAGAGATAATAATATTTTATTCTTTTTTTAATAAGATCAATCCTTACTATAAATAACTTCTTTTCGTTAGAAGTCCTCACAGTGAATAATTTTTTATTCGTGCTAAAGAGAGAAACAGATGCAAAATGCATGTAGATAGAAATACAGTTGAGAAACAGACGAGCTATAAATTGACAAGTATTTTTTTCTTTTTCTCCGTTACGTTGCAGTGTGGCTTCCAAATTTTAAGTGGCATCTGCAAAACTTCTGAAAAGATTTTTCTCAGCAACTTTTGTCGAACACTGTCAGAGAAGCAACTGTACTGTGACGAATGGGCCACGTCTCGTCGGCGCGACGTGTAGCCGTGTAGATGTGCCAGTTAAATTCGTATGCGCAGCTGCTTGGTATCGTGAAAGGCCAGCAAAGGCATGCGAGATGGTCTACGTGAGGGAGCCATGCAACTTCTTCCCCCTACGACGTCTCATGAGTCGCTTGAGGTTATCCAACAGCCAACTTCACCCTGCCCTTGTAGATTCTCGAGATATTTGTCTTCAATCTTAATAAAAAATCATATCATCTCTACACATCATAATTTTTAAATAATTAAAACGATAAAATTATTATTTTATATAAAAATCCCATTTAAATTATTTTACATTTTATACTATCTATATTTCAAAAAAATAATTTTAATCACAATTCGAAAATATAGTTCAACTAAAAATAAATCTCGTTAAATTTATATATATTATTTATGTGATTTTTTTTCTGACTATTTCACATAACATATGAACTACATCGTGTTCTTGAACATAGATCAAGTCACTTTTGTTTGATTTCAAATATGTGCAAAATATAACGAAATTAGGATGAAATGATAAAAAAAATAATTTTTTTTAAAAATCTCATCCACTATAAGTTAGTCTTAAAAAAAGAATACTCCACATATATCTATATAATATTCAGGTACACGTGATCAAGACATGTTTGCTTATTTTGTATTATAAAAAGGTAAAAGAGAATTACAAATAAAAAATATACAAATTTTATTTGTGAATACAACAATATAAATCAATTAAAAAAATACAAACTAAAAAAATACCGGAATTAGCTTTTTTTTCTCATACTCCATAACACACTCTCTTTGATTCTTAAATATGTATAGTAAAACACACTCTCTTTGATTCTTAAGTATGTATAGTAACTTATTTCAAGTGGACGTTGTGCAGTACGAGATCATTTCTATGGCACAACTTAATATGCACTACTCTATATTTTTTTTCTGTTACGATATGCACTATATATATTTGATTAGACATGTGAAAATATATAATTATCACATTAATTCGTAAATAATGATGCACTCGGCCACAAGTTGAAAAAAGAGGAGCCATATAAAAACATACTATTCGAACACATAAACTTATTTATCTGACACTTAATATCGTGATGACGAGTAAGTAATACAGGAAAGAATCATTTGTACTACAATACAAAAGGGGGCATTCCGAGAATATTTAAATATTAACTTCCTTGATAAACCTTTTGAAATTCTGAAGACTGGTTAAAAGATATTTCTTATTTAACTTCCTTGATAAACTTTAAAGTCAGTCCCTCTTTTCACTTTGTCTACGAAAATTATGTTTCATGAGAAATGACTTATATTTCAAATGTAGACCTACAATAATATTAGCCGTATGGAATAAGGTCCTCGTCGACTATAATGCGTTTGAGAAATTTTACTATCCCGAGAGACTTAATTACCCCAATTGATCTTTTATTAATTAGATGGGAGCCTCCATTCCGACCTGTTTCAAGTTGAACACGGACAAATTCTTTATAGGTCCAGAAGAATACGAAGGTGCGAGGTATATTATTAAATTTTTTAATGGTAATTTCATGGTTACAGGTGGGTACTTGGCCTCGTTTGAATGTGAAAATTAGAGTAAGAATCAACTCTATTTTTTATCGATTCTATCAAACATCCTTTAAAAAAAATCATTATTAAAATTAAGTTCTAATTAAAGCAACGTCTGATGAGAATAATTCTTGCCAATGATAAGAACTAACTTAATTTTTTTTATGGCATGAACTTTTTTTTTGCTTTTCATTTTTTTTTTACTTTAATAAAATAAATAAAAATACATTATCATAAATATATATTTAAATTAATTTTTTTTGAAAAATAAAGTTATTTTTTTATTCTAGAAGTTCATTCAAACACTCATCGAACTAAAATATTTAATTAATTTTTTAGTTTTTCATTATTATATTTTTTTATTCAAACATCAAATTAAAATTTATTTGTCTAATCGATTAGTTCTTGGAAGCTAATTCGAACCTAAGTTCTTGTATCCAAACGGCATCAAAAAGTTCTTCAGTTCTAGAGGTAAAGACTTAGGGACTAAGGGGTGGTCTACTAAGAAGCCTAGACCTTGGAGTTGAACGTTTATGGATTGAAATTGACTCTATAAATCTGATCAATATTTACGAGGAACATCGTTGCGCTCATGGCGCATACAGAGCATCATGACGGATATTTGGGATGCAGCCAAATTCTTTACAATTTTGAAAATTAAACATGTTTTAAGGAAGATTAATTCAACTGCTGACTATCTTGCAAATTATGGTAAATCCGTTGGATTTGATTTTTTGGGAGGCACAACCACCTCAAAGCCTCCTTAACTATCTGTATCATGACAATATGAGTGTTCCACTAATAGAGCAACTTGAATAATTTCTTTTAAAAAATATAATATAAATATTGATGAATGATTTACAAATATAACTTTAATGACTAAAAAATATACTCGAACTCTAATGTTAAGAAGTAGCATAAGAAACAAAATTTACTTCAAAATATAATTTTTCAGTAGTCATCGGAAAATCAAATAAGACATCTAACATTAAAAATATAAAATTTTAAGTCGTAAATATAATAGATCTCAAAACTGATTTTATAAAGGATCTCAAAACTTATTTTATAAAGGGTGGACGGTAGAATTTCCTTGACTCTAGGGGTGAGCATGGTTAACTAATTCAGGTTAATCGATCGATTTATTAATTAAATAATCAAACTGAATTCTCTAATTCCTTATCATTTTGGTTAATGAATAAAAACCTTTTAACCGATAAATATTGGATGGTTCGATTAATTAATCAAAAAATTCCGTCAATATTAACTGATTAATAAGTATTTATTTATTAATTTGTTGTTAAGATTCATAAGAATCTTTTTTATAAATAATATTTTTCATTATTAGATTTCTTAATTCTTAATCTATGTCATTTGTAGGATTAAATTATTTATTTTTTGTTTAATATCACTTTGTACTAATTATTTATTACCTTTCTAGTTCAATTTTGGTCATTATTTTTGTTTTCAATATTTTCTATTTTTTTCAAAGTATTTTGATTAATATAATATAATATTTTTTTACTTTTTGGATAAATCGATGAATTCACCGAACCAAATAAAAAATTTTGGTTAATCAATCTCGATTAATCAAAATTTTCGATTCAAAGAATGAATAGTTTTTTTTGGGTCGATTCATATAATTAATCGAATCATTCATTCGGACGGTTAATTATCTCAATCGATCGTTGCTCACTCTTGCTAAATTTAGGATCCCGAGATTGTTTGATGATCACAAATTTGTAAGGGAACTTAGTTTGTACTGATGAATCTTTGAATTGATCTATGAAAAATAGGATTTCTTATGTTTAGCAAGTGATAAATCGACCGAGGTTGAAGAACATACAACCTATGCATAAAGAAGACATAAAGAACAAATTTTAAGTATGCAACGGTCGTCCAAAAGATGTGAAGTAGTCGACCGATGTGAAGAACAAGGATTGAAGAAATGGATCCAAGTACTGAGCGGTTGACCAAAGCTGTTTGACGGATGATCGAAGACAATGTTGAACAGGAAAGATCGCCCGGTGAAGAACAGTGGGCGACTAAAGGTTCTAAGTCAACAGTACAGAGGTTGAAGAATGAGCGCTCCAAGGATGAATGGACGCCCTATGATGAAGATTAACCGATGATGATACGGCTAAGGAAGGAACAATCGATCGAAGTTAAACAGTGGATGACCGTAGAGCTAAAGATGAAGACAAAGGTCGTCCAAGAATTTTAGAGTGAAGACAATGGACGACTGAAAGATTGTCAATGTTGAAAAAAGATGTCCGTAGGCTCATGAGTTAAAGCAACGGACGATCAAAGTAATGATAGAAGGATGAAAGGTCGACCGAAGGTATAGAGCGGGCGACCGATATATTTCAGACGAAGACAAACGTCGTCCGAGAGTCTTGGAGTGGAGACAAGTGGCCGACCAGAAGAATGTATGTTCTTAGGCGAAATTATGAGCGGGCGTCCGATGAGGAGACAAAGGTCATCCGAGAGCTGAAGAGACAAAACAGCGGTCGACCAGTCTATCTGACTGAAGAAGGAAAGGACGACCAAATCATCTGAATGTTGTCACAGGACGTCCGAAGAATGTCAGAAGAATGAAAGGACGTCTGAGAATTTCAATGAAGAATGTGCGGATGTCCGAAGTACTGAGTAAAGAAACAGCGAACGTCCGTGGATCTTAGTGAACAATGAGCGGACGCTCGAAGTACTCAGAGAAGAATAAAAGGACGTCTGAGGGATTCAGGGAGAATCAGCGAACGACCAAAGAAGTGTCGAAGAAATTGACACAAGTCAAGTCGGACGATCAAAGGTGAAGAGCAGACGACCGAAATAGCTTGACAAAGGACTTCAACTAAAAAAGCGGACGTCTGAGGGATTGGTGTGCAATCAGCGGGCGACCAGAGAAGAGTTGAAGAAAATAGTACAAGTCAAGTCAGATGACCGAAGGTGAAGAGCGAACGACCGAAGTAGCTTAATAGAAGACTTCAACTGAAGAAAAGGACGTCCGAGGGATTAGTGTACAATCAGCGGACGTCCAGAGAAAAGTTAAAAAAATTAGCACAAGTCAAGATCGGACGATCGAAGGATTGGCGGAGGATCGAAGGAGCTTGACTAAAGAACAAAGGTTTAAGACTCTGAACTGCGGATGTCCACAAGCGAACGACGAAAGACCGGAGCAATGGACGACAGTTCAAATGAAGACTTCTCCAGTGTTGCGGTCGACCAAAGCAGAGGAAGCAGACGATCGAGGGGTAGGTGAAGAGTAATGTACTTGCATTAACGGCTAGTTTTCTGAAAGAGATATTAGGTCGTTGTTGTCAAGTATAAATTATAATCCCAAGAGTCTTGAGAAGTAACTTTGGCAAAATTGTTTAGAAAACTTGAGAGCTTTAGTGAAGAGTCTTAGTTCCGCCTTCTGAGCATTCGAGTGACGAATCCAAAATAGAAGGAAGTGCACATTCAAGAGTGAATTTGTAAGAGGTTATCTACTTGTTATCGAAAGAAAGAAATGAGAAGAAGAAGTTGTAAGGGAGCCTTCACCCTAGAAGAAGAAATTTAGTGATCTTCGGATGTCTCAAGCTCGAGAAGACCGGAGCGGGGACGTAGGTTAAGAGTTCGGTTGAAACTCGTCAACAAATATGAGATAGTTTCTGCTACCTCTAAAGCTAAAGATAAAAATACTGTGAACTTTAGAGATAAAACTGCCACAAGCAATAAGCCTATTTTTGTTGGTTAAAATACTAGGTTGTCATCAAAAGGAAATGCAAATGTTAGATATTGAAATACTTTAATTAAGCCAAAGCAAAAGAATTATGCTTTCATGTATCATAGAAACACTAAACCTGCTCACATGCATACTATTAGAAATGATTATGTACATTCTTACTCCTATATTACTCCTATAAATATAAACAACATTTTTGTTAAACCAAAAATTCTGCACACTGACAGAAATGCACATGTTATGAAAATGCAAAACAGAAAAATCTATGCTCATTATAGCTGTAGAAAAATATATGCAAGAAATGTTACATGCTTTTGTTGTAATCAATTATGATACTATAGTTTTGAATATAAAGCTAGGAAGAGTATCATTCCAATATTAGACAAATCTAAGTTCCTAAGGGAACTTTCAGCACTAACACCTCTGGACCCAAAGTATTTTGGATATCAAAGATATAAATTCTATGCTATTCTTGCAGGATACCAAAAGAAGCAAAAGAAAATCAACAAGATGGTACCTTGACAGTGGATGCTCAAGACATGACTGAAAATGAGGAAAACTTTTTTAGCATAACAAGAATACAAAGTGGAAGAGTAACTTTTCGGGATAACAACTAAGGAAAAATCCTTAGTAAAGGTAACATTGAAAAACTTGGTAAAACCAAAGAGAAAGTTCATTCTAAGTGGACCATGAGTGCTCGCCTATATTTTTGAAAACCTTATCACTTTCATGGTTCGAAAAGTCCTTAGGTCTAAGTTTGATGTCAATGAAGATGTCCTTCTTTCCATAAAAAATGATAAAATCACTTCCACTACCCTGATAAGAAAAGGACTCTCCAAAGACAGTCCTCAACCCATTGAGTTTCCCTCTACTTTTGAGTTCTAGGATCCTATGTGTCAATCATCTAAACTTTCAAGAGATCCTTCCACATCTGCAACTCCTCCCCTACAAGCTACTGAGTCACATAAGAATCCTTCCACTAAAGCTTGCACTTCCTCCTTCTCAGCTGCATGGCCTCCTAGTTGAGCAGATTGGACCACCTGTGCACCAATGTGGACACTATGTCAACCCTACTATGCACAATGTCTACTCAACTAACTCAAGCTCTGGAGCTATTGAAGAAAGTTGAAGAGGAGCAGTTTGAGACTCATGAGATCGACAAATTCCTTGCCTGTTTTCATAATCAGACTTGTGAACATTGGGATGGATGAGTTCATGAGAACAACTGACCATGATCCTGATGCATGACCTCCTTTTGATAATTACAAAGGGGGAGAGAACAAGGAGTGAACCTGCACCCGAGCTCACTACAGAAGAACCAACACCAGCAGAAGAGAGGCTTGAGCTAAGTGAATAAGGGGCTCGAGAGGAGGAAAACAGGGAAGCTCAGGGTGAGGATCAAAGACGAGAAAATGAGCCTGTTGATACAGAACTAGGAGATGTTGCTGACAAAGAAGAAACTGTTGATCAAGACATTGATCTTCAAAGTGCAAGAGCTGATCAAGAGAAAAATTCTGCAGAAGAGGAAGAAGTTGGCCAGACAAATATTCAAGTATTAGCTGAACAAGTAGTCATTGAGATGCAAAGTGGCCAAACTACTACTGAAGCAGCAACTGTGAGAGATAGGATAGAGGATGAGTTTCAAGACCTGTTTCTCTGAGCAAGATGAAAGTATCAAACATCTTGATGGAAGAAGTTGTGAGCAAGATACTAGAAGAAACAACTAAGCTCACTAAGGATATAGTTGGGTTGTCAACAAATTCTTCTCTTGAAAAAAGTTTGGAAAAAGCTTCAAGAGGAAGAAGAAAGATAAGTACCAGGAAAATTAGGATAGATATAGTTGTATTGCAAGCTTATTTTTTGTTTAATCAAAATATCTTAAGTCTGAATGACTTGAATGTATATTGTTTTGTTGTGTCTGAAAACACTTTGAGTTTAAATGATTGTAATGAATGATGTTTTTTCCTTGTATGACATTTGGTTTTGTTTTCAGAAATTAAATGAACATGTTTGGGAATTCTGTTTTGCAAAGATATTTTTTATAAAGTATGTTTCCAAATGAAAAATGCTAAATAAAATGTAGAGTATATCTAAATTACATACCTTGAATATATGCATGACTTAAGGAGGAGAATTATCTGAAAATATGAGATAAATGATTAAGGGGGAGCATTTCTGGTTAGTTGAATTTTTGTGTAATTTTTTTTATTATAACTAACCCTAAATTCACTCCTCATAAATTTATAATCATAAAAAAGGGGAGATTATTGAATCTAGGATCCCGAGATTATTTTGATGATCATAAATTTATAAGAGAACTTAGTTTGTACTAATGAATCTTTGAATTGATCTATGAAAGACATGATTTCTTATGTTTAGTAAGTGATAGGTTGACCGAGGTTGAAGAACGGACAACCTATGCACATAGAAGACATAAAGAAAAAATCCTAAGTATGCATTGGTCGTGCAAAAGATGTGAAGTGATCGACCGATGTGAAGAAAAAATATTGAAGAAATGGAGCCAAGTACTGAGTGATCGACCAAAGATGTTTGGCAGACGACCGAAGACAAGGTTGAACAGGAAAGGTCGCCCCGATGAAGAACAGTGGGCGACCGAAGGTTCTATGTCAACAGTACAGAGGTTGAAGAATGGACGCTCCAAGGATGAATGGATGACCTATGATGAAGATTAGCCGATGATGATACGGCTAAGGAAGGAATGGTCGACCAAAGTTAAACAGTAGACGATCATAGAGCTAAAGATGAAGACAAAGGTCATCCAAGAGTTTTAAAGTGAAGACAGTGGACGATCGAAAGATTGTCAATGTTAGAAAAGGACGTCCATAGGCTCATGAGTTAAAGCAGCGGACGAGCAAAGTAATGATAGAAGGATGAAAGTTCGACCGAAGGTGTAGAGCGGGCGACCGATAGATTTCAGACAAAGACAAAGGTCGTCCGAGAGTCTTGGAGTGAAACAAGTGGGCGACCGGAAGAATGTATGGTCTGAGACGAATATGAGTGGGCATCCGAAGGATCACCGGACATCCGATGAGGAGACAAAGGTCGTCCGAGAGCTGAAGAGACAAAGTAGCGATCAACCAGTCTATCTGACTGAATAAGGAAAGGATGTCCAAAGCATCTGAATGTTATCAAAGGACGTCTGAAGAATGTCTGAAGAATGAAAGGACGTTCGAAGATCTCAGTGAAGAATGAGCAGATGATCGAAGTATTGAGTAAAGAAACAACGGACATCCGAGGATCTCAGTGAACAATGAGCGAACGCCCGAAGTACTTAGAGAAGAATAATAGGAGGTCTGAGGGATTCAGGGAGAATTAGTGGACGATCAAAGAAGTGTCAAGGAAATTGGCACAAGTCAAGTCAGGCAACCGAAGGTGAAGAGCGAATGACCGAAGTAGCTTGATAAAGGACTTCAACTAAAGAAGCAGACATATGAGGGATTGGTGTGCAATCAACAAACGAGAGAGAAGAGTTGAAGAAAATAGTACAAGTCAAGTCGGGCGACCGAAGGTGAAGAGCGGCCGACCGAAGTAGTTTGATAGAAGACTTCAACTAAAGAAAAGGACGTCCGAGGGATTGGTGTGCAATCAACGAACGTCCAGAGAAAAGTTGAAGAAATTAGCACAAGTCAAGATTGAACGACCGAAGGATTGACAGACGACCGAAGGAGCTTGAATAAAGAACAAAGATTTAAGGCTCTGAACTACAGACGTCCTTAGGCGAACGGCGGACAATCGGAGCAACGTACGACAGTTCAAATGAAGACTTCACCAGAGCAGTGGTTGACCAAAGCAGAGGAAGCAGACGACCGAGGGGTAGGCATTAACGACTAGTTTTCTGAGAGAGAGATTAGGTCGTTGGTGCAGAGTATAAATTATAATCCCAAGAGTCTTGGGAACTAACTTTGGCAAAATTATTTAGAAAACTTGAGAGCTTTAGTGAAAAGCCTTAATTCCTCCTTCTGAGCATTCGAGTGACGAATCCATAATAGAAAGAAGTGTGCATTCAAGAGTGAATTTGTAAGAGGTTATCTCCTTGTCCTTGAAAGAAAGAAAGGAGAAGAAGAAGTTGTAAGGGACCCTTCGCCCTAGAATAAGGAATTTAGTGATCTCTGGAAGTGTCAAGCTCGAGAAGATCGGAGCGGGGACGTAGGCCA
>LTAE01005084.1:0-14481 GCA_001647135.1 Pontederia paniculata | reverse complement strand
ATATATATATATATAGTTGAAGTCAATAAATAAATAAAATGTTATGAAACTAATATAATTATGTAGTAGCTTAAGTGGATAGATAAATTTAATTTATATTTGGAGGTTTTGTATTCAAATCATACTAATATCTTATTATTTTGACCCTGATAATAAATGTCTAAATAAAATTTATATATCACATGAACCATAGCTAAATAGACATGTTTATCATACATAAATCACAAGTGCAATTATGTACACCGTGAGAAGTGCATTTGCGACAATTGAACTTTACAGCCACTCTCCTGATTGTGAGAAAAATATACAACTTGGACAATACTTTATCGTTTTTTTTTCCAATTTTGCTGGAACGCGACGGCCTGCGCTTCAGAACAGGAGTAACGAATTGGCCGTGTCGTAATTGAGCTTCTCAAGGTGTGGCACCACCGCGAACTGGATCATGGGCGGCGGACCGCACGCGAGGGCGAGCACGTCGTGGTCTCCTCCCGCGGGGATATGCTCCCTCAGGATGGCCTCCGTCACGAACCCGACGCTGTACCGCCACTCCTCGTCGGCGCGCTTCACCTCGTTGATCACGTACCAGACCTTGAGCCGGTCGGGGTGGGCGCGCGCCCACCCGTCGAGCTCCTCCCGCAGCAGTATGTCGTCCTCCGACCGGTTCGCGTACACTAAATGCATCTCGGTCGGGTCCTCAGGATCGCGGAGCACGGCCTGGATGACCTGGTACATGGGAGTGATGCCCGTGCCGCCGGCGATCATTGCCAGGCGCTTGGCGTGCCGCGTGTTTCCGTTGACGACGAAGTTGCCCCGGCCTCCGTACTCAATGTGACCGAGGGGGCCCTTGATGTCGAGCGTGGCGCCGATGGAGAGGGAGTCGAGGTGCTGCGACATTAGCCCGCCGTTGGGGAACTTGGGATGCTCGCCCTTGAAGTACACCTTGATGAGGAGCTCGAAGTGTCCGACTTCGTCGGCGGGGCTCGTCGGAGTGTAAGGGCGCATGCACAGCTTGCCATCGACTGTGGCGCACAGGAAGATGTGCTTCCCGACGGGGAGTCCCAGAACATGGTCGACCGAGGGGAGGGCGAAGCGGAAGAGGCGCACGTCGCGCGACAGGACTTTTTTTGAGACCAGGCGGCACTGCACCTTCTCGCGAGGGTTCACCAGGGCGGAAGCTCTGGAGACCTCACGTATGGTGGCAAGTTGCGATAAGCTGGAGGCGCCGTGGCTGGAACCGTCGGAGACGTACCCGGGGCCGGAGGGTATGAGCTCGCCTATGCGGTAGGTGTCCAGCAGCGCCTTGGCCTTGTCGGAGTGGATAGCTTCGAACTCCTCGGTGCAGTCGGCGCCAGCGTTGATGAGGATACTGTCGGCGCCGCCGGGATGGTCCTTGATAAACGCGGTGCAGTCGTAGACGTTACCGTGGACGACGATCCACGCCGATTCCTTTGACGCGTGCTTGCGGACCTCCGACATGGTGTACTGCTTCGATGCGGTGTTCATGAAGGGGGTGGAGGTGCTCTTCTTCAGCGAGGCCGCCTCCGAGGTCTCGAGATGCTTCTGCCGCGCCATCCATCCGCCGCTCTGGTTGCCCGGCTGCGTCGGGTGCTCGAAGACGAGCCCGATCTCGCCTTTGTGAGGCCGGCATACGTTTATTTTCACCTTAAACCAGCAATTATTCATCATGCCCTGCATGATATTAATATGCACGTTACAAATCAAGATTCCATTTCCATAATATATACAAAGCAAGATCAATAAGTTACACTTACCATTACGTTCCAAATGAGCTTTTCCGGCTGGGTGTTGAGGGTCTCGTCCCATGCCCGGACGGCCACTTCCTTGGCGCCGAGCAGGTCCAGGACCTCCAAGTCGACGGACCAGAAGCACCAGCACCAGTATTTGCCGTACTTGTTGGGCTTCTCATGGTGTTCGAGGGCACACACGAGCCACGTCTCACCGCCGTCCAGAGTTATCTCAACCCTGGTCACCTTTCTGCCTCCACCTGTTAATTAATCCACAACCATGCATGCTACTTAAAAAACTCGTACGACATTCACGAGTCAACAATTAGTGGTGCAGTTCAAATCGTTGAAAGAAGGAAGGACCGCATTGGAGCAAGGTGTGGGCAGGCAAAGCCTGCTCGGCTACTTCTTCTAACTGACAGTTAAAGAGAGGTCCATTCCTGTAAGATTCTACATTTACTGACATGTTGCTATCTGTTGGGTTTAGGTCATAGATGTTCAAACTGTGATGCTTGGCTACGGTTTTTCCAAGGAGTTTTAATTTAGTCGAGGAAGTAATCAGCTTATTAATTGTATAAGTGAACTAGCCCCTTAAAAAAGTTATTAATTATATAAGTGAAAGTAGTTCCTAAAAAAATTTAATCATTCTTAATGCTTGAGATTTATTGGACTTCCTCATATGTAGAATGCATTAACTTAACCTCTTTTTTAATAATAGCATTTCAGAGCTTAAATTCTAGATCTCTCATGTTAAAGTTCAATCCATTTATCAACTAATTAATCAACTATTTGATTAAGTAAAATTAATTCTTTCGATAATAAATAGATAGATAATATAGCTCTATTGTAGTGAAGAATAAAGTCACCACACAAAAATGCTAAATCTAAGGGTCATTGCTCTTCCTGCATTTCCACACTTTCCACTTAGATATATCAACACAAAGGCTCGACACCTTAATGTATATATAACTCGACGACTACATTTTCATAAATGTACTCAAAATACAATCAACATGTTACTTTTCGAATTAGCAGGCTTAATTGGAATGCGGACATGACGCGTTGCAAAAATCCAAACTTGAAAGAAAAAAACAGATCGAAGTGAAAAAAGAAAGACAAGTATCCTACCGAAAAACAAGTACAAGATTTATACCGGAATATGCGTAGCCTTTCATGGTATACGGCCTTTGCGTGGTCAAGGCGTTTATGGGCAAGATCTCGTCGTGGCCCGGCGTTGTGATCACAGAGTTTATGTTGAGCTCATTGATGATGTACTCCGGCTTGTACCACCAAGCTTCATTTATACAGTACCATCAAAAAATACAAGAAAAAGTTTAGTCATGACAAGAAATCCAATATATTGAGATTATGAAGTTTATGTGATTAAGTCTGATTTCTAACTTAATTTTATGAAGTCCTTTATTTTCCAGGAAGAAAGAATTATTGAAAGTTCATGTTTTTTTGTGTACCTTCGGCGTTGGCGAGCTCGGCGTCGACGTGCGAAGGAAGGACGCGGTTGTCCTTGTAATGGTAGTAACTGTTTGACTCCTCGGTGGTGACGATGATTCGCTTGAGCCATTTCACCATGCGTCCGCCTATGAATCCCGGAATGATGATGCGCATCGGGAAGCCGTGGTCCGGCGTCAGCAGCTCGCCGTTCTGCATGAAGGCCAGCATGATGTCCCTGGAGGGGTCCATGGCCACCTCCCGCCGGAGGCTCGTCCCGTATTTGGATCCGCCCCCGCCGGGGAGGTCCTCGGCACCCTCGAAGCAGACGTTGAGGGCTCCGTTCCCACGGGTCATGATGCCGCACCGCTTCAGCACGTCCCGCAGCCGCGCGCCGCGCCAAACTGACGTCGACACGGCAGCGGAACCCCAGTTGAACCCGTTGGTTTTCTGCACCATGTTCTGCTCTTTGCGCCGGTTCCCGGCGCAGACGAGCGTCACGGGGATCTCCAATGGCTCGAAGTCTCGGACGAATTCGTCCATAGTGAACCGAGCCGGGCGCTTCACGAGACCCGTGACCTCCACGGTCCAGGAGCCCCATTCCGCCCTAGGGACGGCGCCGTGGTTGCGCACGTAGTGGAGGGGGACAGGGGTGAGGAAGCCGTGGTGCATGAGCCGTGCCAGGGGCGGTTCGCAGTTGAAGGGGTGCTTCCCGGTGAGGCGGATGAGGGAGGGGTTGCGTTTGATCCAGGCGTCGGACGTGCCATCGTCTCTCGGGTCGTGCACTGACGGCTCCACTTCGAGGTGCCCAGAGTCGCCATATATTGCCTTCCAGTCCTTGACCTCGACAGCGTCGTCCTCGTCATCGGAATCGTCGTACTTACGAAGGCCGTTGACGGCGGGGACGTCGATGAGCGGATGGAAGCTGCAGCCTCGCACCGGGGAGTCGGAGCGGTGGTGGGTGTTGAAGGTCTTAGGAAGAGTTCCGGGTCGTGACGGGCCACCGAGAAGGGCGCTGGTGGCCGGCTCCATGCGACCGAACTGCCGGTTATCGACAGAAGCCGCCATGTTATGTTGGAGAAGAGCGGCGAACTTTTGACCTCCTTCAATAGATATCAGAAGAAGAAGAAAAGTTAGATATATGAGCAGTAGTTACGTCTTCGTGTTGCCACTTGCCACCCAGTGGTCTGTGTGAGGAATGATGGGCACCAAGTAGTGCCATATATATAAACGAGAGAGAGAGAGAGAGAGAGAGAGAGAGAGAGAGAGAGGATGGATTTTGGAAGGAGGTGGAGAAGTAAAAGCCATAAAGGGTAATATCTTTCCTGGTGGTGAACAGCATTTTTGTGAAGCCAAAAAACCAGGTTGGTATTTACTGGAAAAAAAAACAGGTTGCATTCCACCTACTTATTGGTGGATGAAGATATCTGAGTTCGATTTTTCTCATATATTTTATATTTTTTATCTCTTATTTTCTTATATAAAATTTTATTTCCGTAAAATTAATTCATAGAGGACAAATATTGATATTTGTTCTGATTTTAAAAGATAACATAAGATTTTATCTTTCAACTATATCTCGTTCATAAGAATAAAAAATTACCGCTATTTATGCCGAAAGAGTGAGTTCTTCACTTCTTTGTTACTGATTGATTTCGGATTATAAAATATAAAAGTATTACTATTTAGATATGTATTTCCATTCCACCTACTTATTTAGATGTCAATAATTATATACAGAAAAAAGGCGAACTAGTGGCAATCGGAATAAGTAAATAACGCTTTTTGTGAAAACATAACCGATCCGCGAAAATGTAGCTGTTGATTTAAATCAATATAAGTTCTTTTCTCAAATATTTTGAAACTTCATTAATTATGTCATCCAATTACTTACAATTCCACTCAATTTTTATTAGTAATTCTATTTTTTTTAGATGTATGACAACAAAAGGCGCTAATGACATTTTTTTATTTGTTTATTTCTTCCTTGTTTACTTGAATTGTTAAATAATTAGGCATTTTCCACCATTTGCTAATTTTATATTAACTTCTTATGTCATTTCGTTTAATTTTTGTCTTGACGCCCCTTGTCACATCAAACATAATAAGTAACTATTAAAATCCAAAATTTTATTTAAATCTCTCTACATATGCTGACATTTAAATAAATATTTTTTATATTAATAATTATTTATACAACGAAATTGTTAAATTTAAGTTACGTTCACAATAATCTATATTATCTTTTAAAAATATCATCAATTATTCAATTATTAAAAAATATATATTCTTGTTTAGTATGTATAGATAATATGTCTTACAATCTCTATTGTCTTATTCACTATATAACAAAGATTATTAAATCATATACAACTTTTATCAAAATGGTTAAGTTTCAAATTTAGATAAATTTATAAACTTGAATAATAAATACATATCTTCAACTCATAGAATTTGTACATCAAATAGATAAATATACAAAATAAGTAGCATACTATTTGACAATAATAATGAATTAATCATATTAACATTAAAATTAATAAAATCAAATTTAATTAATGATAATGATAAAAATAAAAATATTACCATAGTGATTAATAATAATTATACTATTAATAGAATATTTTATTGTTATTTATTTAGTTACTTTTATTATTTCTTTAGATAGAACTCTAAAGGGCGTGAAAATAAAAAAAATAATGAATTGTCATAAATGACATTTTGAATTTCAGCCATCTAGATTGTCACTTCACATTGTAATTTGCATTGTTTGACATATTATCTTTAAATTAAAATAAGTAAGACACATGCAACTAAGTTATTGCAATATTATCAATTAATATGAAAGAATGATCTCTACATAAACACTCTATTAGTTATGTCATAAAATACCAATATTAATATAATATCACATTTTTTTAAAAAAATGAAAAAATAATAGCACATTACTATCATTAATGAAAAGTTAGTTTGATTCAATTAATATGATTAGTGGTTGAGTAGGGAATAGCAGTTTAGCCATCCATGATAATTGTTCTACAAGCGCATAACAATAACTAATAATGGTTAGCTTAATTTTATGACTTGAACGACGGATGAATAAAGAAAAACGTTTGATAAATTTTGTGATTAAACAAATATTCTTAATGGGTTTAATGGAGGTGAAACACCCCTCCAGGTGTTTCACCGTGAAGCACCCACGTGATCGACCGTCTATTTTTGAATATGTGGTTTAGACTAAAAGAGGAGAGAGAAAGTTGTTATGTTATTTTAGTTAGGTGGTTTTAAGTTGTTTTTAATCTAAACCACATATTCAAAAATAGACGGTCGATCACGTGGATGTTTCACGGTGTTATATATATATATATATATATATATATATATATATAATCTTATCTATGTACTTGGCTAAAAAATATTCATTGTAACAACTATTCCCGTCTTTTTACGATCAACAATTTAAATACGAACGTAAATAGTTCGTCCATATATATTATAAATTAAAAGTGATAAAAATGTGGCTAATTAAATATTTAAATTACATCTTTAGCGCATCATACTTGAAATATATTAGTTCTTAAAGTTTGCCGAATGGTTGAAGTCAAAATGGCAACCTACTACTTGAAATGTATTAAACATGACAAAAAAATACTATAAATCTAAATAAAAAAACAAAATGACACTCTTTTTACAACGTATCAAATCAAACCTTAATCCCATTATTACTTTGACAAACTCGCAGAATCGAATAACACTGCCAATTCGGTTAGTTGATTACATTTGGCAGCCCATGTACGCTAACATGATTTTGCAATCAAATTAACCAAGTTCAAATTTCCCAAGGTTTATAGTGAGTTCATTTTGCATATATACTCTGGCAATAGACGAGTTCATGTTTTATTTAGCTACCACTAGCATAATAATTGGTTGATAAACTCAAATTAGATATTTTTTTATGAACTGAAAAATTAAAGAATAATCCACTTTGATTCGAGAATAATAAATTAAGATTTATCTCTTATACTAAAAATTCGAGAATTTGATGCTGATCTTTGTTATGGGTTCAACTCATAGCTCAATAAAATTATTAGAAACTCATTTGATAAATATAAAATAAAATCGCAATGCTTCTAACATTCAAGCTGAGTTAATTCCATTAAGCTTTGGAATGTGTTTCGCTGAAAAAGACAAACCAAAATTTAAATATACTATAAAAATAATCTATAAACAATACTTAAGTATATGATAAAAAGAATTTATAAACCAAAACTTAAATATATATTTAAAAAATTCTTTTGCGGATTTGAAATATTGACGTACATATATGTACATTTATATTCAAATGTTATAATCTTAATCGTCATTTAGTTCCTATAGAATACAAATAGAATTAATAACCTTTAAATATATAACTTGGTAAGTGAGAGTGACTTGAAATCTCATGGTAAAAATGGCTAATTTCCAAAGCAAATTAAAGGGGAATAGGAGGTGGTCCTTTCCAGGCTTCCAGCTAATGGTGTTGGTGTATTCCGGAAATTGGCATTCGATTTGATATCTGCTGATGGTCCAAAATCTTGTCTCACTTAGAAAGATTTCTTAAACCTAAGTTAACCAAGTTTGCAAATACCTTCCACTGTCTACACCAACCTCATATTTTTATATCTTTATGACTTTTTTATATTTCTATATCCTCATAAAGTGCCAAGTATTCTCCCAAAAGCTATAAACTAGAGACACAACGAAGCGTTCCAATAGTCCAAATCCAAACAACATCCATATCTGATGAAGTCATCATAACAACTATATGTTTTCACTTGGAAGAGTTTTTTTTTCCTAAAAAAAACAGTTGTCCTCTCGTCGCCATCACGACTTTTTTTAGTAAAATTCCAAACCAAGCTCTTAAGTCTTACAATTATGTGCAGAAGTTATAATAATTAATTCACTGTCCTCAATGCAAAGTATCCAGTGCACTGTCATCATCACAACATCTGTATTAACATTTTTCCTAGAAGCATGGAATGTGTATCGTAGTTTAGCTACCAGTACCTGCATTCTTTTGTCTTCCAAGTTCCAACCATCCTGTTATCGGTTAAGAATATAATATAAAAATATTTTTTTATCGGCTTAAATTTTTAAGACTATTAATAGCACATAATTTATTATAATATCAGAGTCATAGGTCATGAGTTTAAATTTCGATATTGCTTGTATTAAAAATAATTTTTTCATATGTTGAACTTTGAGTTAGACCAAAAATATTAAAGATTCATACATAAAAGATAAAGAAAATACTAAAAATATAAATACAAAAATATTATTTTTTTAACAACTTAAATTTTTAAGATTGTTGATAGCATATTAAATTTAACATTATTCTTCTTCTGACCTCGCAGTATAATGTACACAATAAAAATGTTATGCACACAATGGATGGTCCAGAAAATTAAATTAAATAGTTAATTAATTAAACATATTACTCTATTATTAAGTGAAGGAGATCAAAATTCAACAAAAGATGTGTTTATTAATTAGTATCCAAGTTCATTCAAAAAATATTTTATGTAGCTAATAAATGTCCAAAGCATGTAATTCAGGAAGCCATTCAACCAAGTTGTTTAATAGATAAAAGAGTAGCAATTATGATATAATCTGTGAGATTAAAATCTAACTAATTAAGTGATTGCAGTTAAAATTATGAAAGACCATTTTTAAGAAGGAGCAAGAAACTTGTAATATATTTATAGTGTATGTAGTACGTATAGCACTATAAAGTAATATGAATACTGTTTATTTGAAAAAAAGAATAGATAAAAAAATTTAGATCTTTTTTATATAATGCACTGTACATTTCTTCTTTCTTTTTTTTTTTTGGTTTTGAGAATATTTTTGAAAGCACTGAGAAGTGGCGAGCGGAGGGTTTTGTTCTGGTGCAAGCGGCAGAGACCAATCAAGGAACGAAAAGGGTGGCCGATGGCGACCATCAAGGGCCAATTAGTACGACGCTCTCGGCCTTGACCCCTTGGGATCGGCCGCATCCCCTGCATGGATTTGAGGTGGGATTAATTGGCGAGGGGTCACTTAACATGAGACGTCCAAGGGCGACTCAAATTGGCTCGCTACTTGGTCAGAGTCGCCTCCACATGCATATGCCTGATATGTTAATTTCATTCATCCCATCTCTCTCTCTCTCTCTCTCTCTCTCTCTCTCTCTCTCTCTCTCATAATTTTGTTTGGCCAATGGTTACGATCTGGGGACAAATGTATCTTGGATCACCGGTTGGGTTGATGCGAGGGATTTGGATCTGGAGGAGCAGAGGTATCCACACCCATGCAGACGTACATCTGATGGAATCTATATTCTATTGTGTGGTGGTGCACGATCATTCCACAAGGGGTGCCATTTGGACGTTTGCCATGCGCCAAACTCATAGGTTTTGTGGACCAGTTTTGGGACCTGTAAACAACGTCAACATATATAAACCGTATACGTAATAAACCATATTCTTTGGATAAAATGTGAAAGCTAAATAACCATATACATGCATGCATAACACACAAACAATATATATACTTTGTGTCATTTTGAATAGTTAAGTTATAATTATCTCCGTTTTCAAAGTTTCTGTAGTGCCTCAAATTTGTATCCCGCCACGTGATAGAATATAGAGTTGAAGATATTACGATAATATTTTTTTACTTGACTTTGACTAAAAAACTAACCAACAATATGCAAAAGCAATAATTTTAAAATAAAACTCAATAAAATAGTCTAGTTAATGAAACATCCTTTTATATTTGTTCAATAAAAAAATATAACGAATAAAACTCAATAGAGACTAATTTGACTTAAGCTAAATTTCTATCATATGCAAGCAGTCATGATCACAAACACTTGTGTCATCAGTGCCATAGTCTATTCATCATTATCTCTCTCGCCTGTAGAATCAAAAGTAAAAAAAAAAATAGGAGGCCATGAGCTGTGAAGCTCAATATATAATGGAAATACAACAAATATATATATATATATACATACATGATGTATATCAATAAAATCAGTAAATACTTTCATGCATACTTTTAACTATTTACCTTTTTTATTACATTACCTCTTGCAACAATAGTATCAATAATCATTAACCTTTCGGATTGCAAAAACCTTAATTGCATTATTATAATACAATGCACATTACTTTCTGTTCAGTAGGTTCAAGCCCATTCAGTTATCTTTTAAGATCCTTTATTTCTTTGACTATCAGTTGTCCTAAGTTGTTCAGTTATAACAATCAACTTGATGAACCTTTACCAGTCATGAAGGTCATTGACTTTAGTCTCAATACCATTAA
Organism: Pontederia paniculata; assembly: GCA_001647135.1. Taxonomy (NCBI): domain Eukaryota; kingdom Viridiplantae; phylum Streptophyta; class Magnoliopsida; order Commelinales; family Pontederiaceae; genus Pontederia; species Pontederia paniculata. The sequence goes on along the minus strand of LTAE01005084.1, from coordinate 3,947 downwards.
GGCTAGTTAGGCCTTTATATATTCGGTAAGATAATTGAACGTGAGAGAATACAATTACAATTGTTCCTGAATAAATTTATAACAGTTTAGTCTTCGAGAATGACAATTATAGATGTCCTTGAAAGAACTCACGTGTACCAGTTTAGTCCCACAAGAACCCATTTACAGTTGTTCCAGAAGAAACCCAATTACCCCATGTGTGAGCCCTATATTGACGGTTCACCAGGAGCTAAATTATTTTCTTCATGTATACATTCAATCACATGCAATATTTTTCTAACTCCCATTAATAGTAGATTTTAACTTTTGAGGATCAACAATCAATCATGCATACACAAATAGCATTAACATCAATATCCTTTCAGGCAGTAGAACACAACCCGCGTCTGGCAATGACACAGTCCATTTCCTGAATAACGATACTTGTAGAAACACGATTCGTTTCCCTATCATCGATCGTGAGGACACGATTGGAGTTCGTCCGCATATACTGCAGACGTTGTCTGTGTTGAGCCTATGCACTCTGTCTTGACGCGGCTGGTGTGAGGAACTCGGCCTGCGTTCTAGGTTCGCGTCAGGTGACACGGTCCGGTTCATCGGTGGATGAGACATGATCCACGTCGGAGAACGGCACGATCGGGACGTCAAGGAAACAAAACCGTTTCTGACTTTCTGTATCAGTAGAACACGGCCCGTGTCAAAAATTGACACGACCGTTTTATCCACGTGAAGATTTGGTGATCCGTTATCATCGAGGAATACGACCAGCATCAAGGGGCGACGCGGTATGTTTTTAATGCTCTGATGTACTCTTATGAATACGGCAAACGCTTTAGGCGACATAGGCGTTCTTACCTACGAACAAAGTTCCTTTCCTGCTCGGACTCCCTTGGCGATTGATGGTCGTAGATGCTTGTCCAAGTCTCGATGTCAGATGAACATAACTTCATTAACAATTAAATAGTAATAATTATGTCATATACATATGATAATCTGTAAAATTGATCCTTCAAGTTATATAACTTATTGTTAATTAATTCTTCTTTTTCTTCCTCAATTTGTGTTCCTCGCCCTCACTTATCTTCGCCTTCAGAGATTATGAGGTCATTTCCTCTAACCCTCTATTTATAGGGATTATTTAGACGTAATCTAAATCAAAGTTGACTTAATTCCTTCTATTTCACGTACTTTAAAACTAATTTGGGTAGAACAAAGAATATTAAAAGATTGGATTAATAATTTGACTTTGACTCTAATTCTTTTTCTAATCCTAATCTTATCACATCTTATCTTATTTTATCTTTTATTTTATTCTTTATTATTTAATTTCTATTTCATGAAACTTTTGGGTGTTACAATTTCAATCTATATTTTTTTTCCTATTTTATTACAATAAATTTTCTCTTCGTTGTGGATAAATTAATAGTTCTGAGTTATTTTTTCGATCTAAGCTCATGAGTGTCCAAGGCTGCTAATATTTGTTTGGGGAACAAGGAAATAAATGCTAATCGAATTTGTAACTCAAGGAAATGAACGCTACTAAACACTAAATTATTCGAAGTGTAGTACATTAATTTGACAAGTTTATAACCTGGTTTGTGCGAGCCCATTCTTTCCCTAAACATGCCTTGTATGAACGCATTAATAAGACCTCATTATGGATCTCAATCTCACAAAGGCTTTGGGCTTTCTTGAATCATAAATCCCATAAATCTCTCTCCGACAAGACGACGCCACCAACAGCGCAGTGTATCAATGTTTGGATCTCAATGTCTAACAATTCGATTTTCATTTTAATTATGACCTTGACCATCAGTGTTTTATTAAATTGAAATGGTATTTGTTTTGTGTTTATTCAGATCATATGAGATTGATGCCTTTTCTTGAGAACATGCTCAAATATCTATTGAAAACAATCTTGGATACTACCACACACTTGAAAGCCTTTACTACACCTTTCTATTGCAGGAGTCATTGTAAAATGAAGACCGGAACTGATTCATGCTAATTTTGTCCATTGAATGTTGCCCTAGATATTCTTTTTCGAAGATGCAAGATACTTCCAGGAAACTTTGCATATATCTGTCCCTTTCCCTTGGTGATTTCATAATTTCTTTTTTGTTTTAAGAGTATCTATTTTGAAATAATTACGAGCATGTTTTTTTTGAAGGGCACATGAAAAGCATGCTATATCATCTTAACAAGCATGCTTTACCCAGAAGACAGGTTTTGTTATAACTTTGTCCATTTTGCATTTGAATGCTGAAATTTCTGTGGTCACTGGTGTACACTGGAATGGTGATTCATTACTTTATGGCAAACGACCATCTATGTGGTTATGTTCCCAATCAAGCGATCTATGCTTGATGCAGTGGCACTACAAAAAAAATTGTTCTGACAAAATTGTGTTACCAGTTTAGTGATGTATAAACTACATTGCTATTTAACAAATTTAAGATTCTCTTTTTTGGCTACATAACAAATGTAGACTATTAAGATAATTTTTTAAAGGTTTTTTTTCCATTTCAGTGAATTTAAAAAGAACTGATATTAGTATTATGTAACTTGAACACCCATTAAGTAGCATTTTCTTGTCTCTTTTGAAGAGCTTGAAGTTGAATGTTTTCTCCCACTAAGTAATGTTATTACATAACTGAATATTCTATGCTAAAGTAACTTATTTCTGTATCAGATGTAGAACTTCATACAACTCTCATAAAAAAGTTGAACTTCAATGACTTCACTGATAGAAGTTGATTATATCTGACACAAGTTTCTTTGACTATAGGTCTAGACTTCTGTTCTGATGTAGGACTCTTTAGTATGATTATCATTTAGAGGTTTTCAGAACTCTGAAAATGTGAGCTGAAGAGACATGAAGTAAACATAAATATGTAACAAAAAAAAAATTGAACTACTTTGTTTATACAGGGATGTAAGCTTACATTTTCTTTTACTTTTTAATGAACTCCAATCTTGAACTGTCATTTAGCCATGTATGCTTGACTTATTACAAACTAATAATTGTAAGCTAATAATACTAAATGGCCTTCTGATATATCTTATTATCTGACATCTTCACATCTTCAGCTTCTCGGTTTAAGAAAAACCCTTGAACAATGCGACTGGATTATGTTTCTTGATCTTGATAAGTCAATTCACCCTAATTTTGTCAAACATTTTTATTTAAACCTTACCTATGATGAAACCCATCAAGAGATTAAGTCCTACCTAAACGGTAAGACCCTTGTAGTCACTGAAACTCAACTAAATGAATTTCTAAACACACCCGAATTTCCACACATCAATCTTGCTCCAATGTATTGGTCACACACAAACTACTCCCAAGATCAAGCGGCTCTCGTCGTGAGTGGTGGGCAGGTTGATACTTTTGTCCAAAATACTTTTCACAAATACCTTTCACCGGTAATGAAAGTCATTCATCACATATTGACTCATGTCATTCTCCCTAGAGCCGATCATGACACAGGAGTAAATTTCCTTGATCTTGTTGTCCTTGCTCATGTAGTTGATCCTGTAGCTCCTCGAATTTCTCTTAGAAACCTGCTTATATATCAAATTATTAAAACCAAGGAAAAGATTTATTCTAAATGGACAAACGATGCTCGCCTGTATTTTGGCAACCTCGTCACTTTCCTGGCTCAAAAATTCCTTAAGTCGAAGTTTCATCCCAATGAAAGTGTTCTGCTTCCTCACACAAAGGATAAGATTTCCTTTGCTACTCTCACTCGAAAAGGCCTCACCAAAGTTTCCTCTCCAATTTTCGACTGTCCTTCGATCTCTGACGTCCGGGACAATGTGTGTCCCTCATTTGAAACTTCCATAGACCATTCACATACTACAAATTTCGTTTCTCCCTCCATTCCATCTCAGACTGCTTGGACTTCTTTGTGTCCCAAAATGAATATCATGGAGACTCAACTCAA
>LTAE01005082.1:1175-15518 GCA_001647135.1 Pontederia paniculata | reverse complement strand
TGAATTAGTGGGCGACCAGAGATCAGTTGAAGAGGGATACTCATGTCAAGATCGGGCGGTCACAGGTTGTGGCGGACGTCCGAAGGAGTTTGACTGAGGGAAAATGCTTCGACACTTGAAGCTGCGGACGCCCAGGGGTGAGTGGTGGACGACCGAAGCACCAGGCGGCAGTTCAAGTGGGGACTTCACCTAAGCAGCGGTACGACCGACGAAGTAGGTGAAGACATTGTACTCTCACAAGCGGTTAGTTTTCTGAGAGAGAGAGTGAGGGCTTTAGTGCAGAGTATAAGATGTAATCTCAAGAGTCTTGGGAACTAATTTTGACTAATTTTACCAGTGTGAGTCTATTGAGCGAAAGCCTTAGTTCCCCTTGTGTGAAGGGTCCAAGAGTTCTTGAGAGAAATATGTAAGAGATTGTCTCCTTGTCCTCAGTGCAAGAAAGGAGAAGTTGTAAGGGAGCCTTCGCCTTTGAAGAAGGAAGTAGTGATCTCCGGAGATCTCGTGGGAGAAGACTGAAGCGGGAACGTAGGCCAGGAGTTGGGCCGAACCTCGTCAACAAACCGTGTGTTTGTGTGTTGTTCGTTTTCTCTCTACTCTCTTCTCTGTTTATTTATGTTTGCATTTACAAGCTTCTGTTATTAACTCATCTAAACTAAGTAAAAGAGAGTAGATTTTTAATACACCAATTCACCCCCCTTTTGGTGCCATCCAGATCCTACATATTTATGCAACAACAACTAGACATTCATATCCCTTTTGGATGCATATTTTTTCTTAGTGCTAGTCAAGCTCATAAGCATCGTTATATGTCTCAAAGATCTTAATGAAGTTATTCTCAATATACATCAATAAGAAGGTCTAACATTCTCATTACCAGCATTTCGCTGCTCCATGACTACCGCATGAGCTACCTTTTACACCTAAAAGGCTCCATCTGCAAACGTTGGTGGGGCTGCATCGATGAAGTTTTGGAGACCGTTGTGAATTAAGCCGTACATAATTTTACGACTGCAAGTGTTGTAGTTGACGTTATTAAAACTGTTCAATTTGGCTAGTTCCGAGATCGTGAATTTTGACATTTTTTTCTAAAGAAATAAATTAAATATAGTTAGAAAAATACAAAGAATTTTTTTAAAAAAAATTATATGTACTAGAATTTGTCTCCAAAATTTTAACAAAAAAGTTACGCTTTTTTTATATAGAAGATAATGAAAATTAATTTTCGTCCAAAACTAACTTTAACAAAAATAATTATTTTTTTCAGAAATTACTTTTTAACAAAAATATAAAATTAGTTTTCATCAACAAAATAATTTTAACAGAAAAATGAAGATTAATTTTCGTGAGAAATTAATTTTAACAAAAAAATATAAAATTAATTTTCGTCAGAAATTAAATTTAACAGAAAATGAAAATTAATTTTCTTCCAAAATTAGCTTTAACAAAAATAAATAATTTTCGTCAGAAATTAATTTTAACAAAAATATAAAAGTACTATTCGTTAACAAAATAGTTTAACAGAAAATATGGAATTATTTTTCGTTTAAAATAATCTTAACAGAAAAATAGAAAATTGATCTTAGTCCAAAAATTAGTTTTAACAGAATATATAAACTTAAGTTTCATCCGAAAATAATACAAAATAATTTTCGTCCGAAAATAATACAAAATAATTTTCGTCCGAAAATAATTTTAACAGAAAATATAAAATTTAATATTCGTCTGAAAATTTTGACGAAAAAAAAAGTAAATTTTGACCAAAAATTAATTCTATTTTTTTTAAATCTGAAAATAAAAATCTCAACCTCTTTATAAAATTCCAAACTATCTACCCACTTGTGTTATTGAATAATTTTTTTATTTTTTCAATATTTATTTTATTTATTTACTTCATATGTACATACGTATATTTATATTGATATATCCTCCCACCCATACGGTGGGTCTCATTTTTTTTATTTTTATTCTAATTAATTTGTGTAGATATGAGGTCCTTACTACTCTATCTAGACATGGCAAAGAGAATTTTTTTTTAAAAAAAAAGAGGCCGTAAAAGTATAAAACACACTTAACTAACGGAAACAAATGCCTATGTCAATTGGTTGGCATCAATGGCAATTTCTAAACCATTTAGCATAAACTAGACCCAAATTAAAACTTCCAAATCATCATTATGATCTTAGACCACTCTTTATTCTCGCTCTTCCAAAAAAATGGCTTCAATCAACTCTAACCTTATGTATGGTAAAGTGGAGTTGGTAAATGATTTTAATTCAAGTTTTATCCAAAAAAGAAACATAAGTTTAAATTTCATTGGCAGACACAATAAAAATTCATGTAAATTGCATTGGAAAATAGAATTAAACTAGAAAAAAGTTGAGGGCTCCAAGCTCTGAGTCAGGTCAAACCTTCTGAATCTGTGATGAACATCCAGTTGCTTTAGACCAAGTCTTTACACCTCGGTCAGTTCAAAAAAAAAATTTGCACAAGAAAAAAGCAATAAAGAGAGTGACAAAAGGAAAAGCAAGTTTACATAGCTCACTTTACCCCCCTTCTCCTTTTACTTTTTATTGCTTCGAGTTATTCCATCGTTTGTTTTTACAAGCTGTGCTGATTACAACTACACATGTATTCCTCTTGCAAATGTAGTTTTTAAGCAAACTTTTGAATGCACCCTTGGACTGGTCATACACACACACACACACAAAATCCAGCAAACTCATAACAGTACCCTCAACGTGAGCGACGCAGAGATCAAACACAAAAGGAAAAAAAAAGTGAGATTAAAAACAAATATAAAGTCTCTTTAACCTGTGGTGCGATTGCTTTACTAAGAGGAAAGAGGAGAGCAGTAATGGCTGCATGCATGCCCTGCTGATTGATTCAATATACAACATTGTTACTGGCAATGTAATGTTTTCACTGTGTGTGCACTATTGATACAAATAATGTTGCTTGTGTATTATAACAGATTGCTCTTCCCTTCTGAAAACAAGAACATTTCTTTGGCAGGAATCTTTTTGTGTGTATTCTTCTTCTGCTGTGAGAGAAGCTTGGGCTACTTTGTGTACTCATGCTACCAATGCACCATCAGCAACTCAGTCAGAAAGCAGTGCACTTTGATAAAAGCAAAGGACATTACGGCTGCTAATGTCCTACTTAATATCCAAGATAAGACACTACATCTCTCCTTGTTCTTAATCCACATTGCAAACAGAGTGAGGTTCCAAATATCTATCCATTGCCCGCCCGCCCGCCGCTGCCACTTACACTCCGTTCGGCGGGCATCCAGACTTCCCTGTCCTCCTGAAAATAAAAAGTGAATGCAAGAGTTGATGATGGTTCGAGTTAATTGACATCGACTTGCTTGTGTACTTTGTGGAAACAAATGATAAAGTTTCAGGTGAATATTTATGTCTAGCTAGCTACTATGAATCATGATTTATCTACTATGCATTCCTTCAGTGGGAGCCACAAAAAAAGATCTCTGCTGCACTGGAAATTGCATGCATAATATAGTTTGCTTGTTGCAGAAACCATGATTTAATATCTTGTTTTCTAAGTTAACAGCATATAAATGTGGTGTAAGCTTTATATGGATATAAACATGCCAAGATTACTTCTTGCTTAGTGTTCATTTCTGAACTTTTATCAGTATCAAAATGCAAATGTTCTGAAACTAGTCTTTACGGTTTTGCATTTGAGGCTTATACATATATCACATACAGTCATAACTATATGCTGAAGAAAACTGAGATTACCACTTTATTACATATCACTTGCTAGTTCAAGTTGTCACTTTAACAGAGACATCAGAACTCTGAAAGTAAAAATGAATAAATTGGTTGACTTGATACTTTAACAGAGCCGTCAGAATTCCAACTGGAAAAAGAAAGAACTACTGAATGTAAAAAAAGAGGCCTTAGTCAGTCAAATTACTTCGGTACCTAAACATCATGAGCATTATACATATGGGAATTTATGTTGTAGAAACCGTAAAATTTATATATAATTGACTCTAGCAGCAGCAATAGTACCTGTTGTGGATAGGATCAGGTCCATTGGGAACTTTTCTTTTGCTACTAGAGAAAGGATCCGAATCCATGGAGTGTTTTGGCCTGAATCCTGATGAGCTCAACGTTGAAGCAGCATCACCAGCAATGACTGGTGTCGTAGACTGTCTTCCTCCATTTTCTAGTATTGCGAGAGATATCAAGAAACCAATGCACAACATGCATGCCATGCCACTGCCAACCAAAGCCACCCTCATGGACCTACCTGCACCCATGAACATTAATTCTTCCTCCTGCTCTTTCTCTTTCTCTCCCCTTTACCTACTTCATCTCTCTCTCTCTCTCTAACACACACACAAACGTACAGAATTCTTCTCCTGTCAAGAGGAGAAGCTGGCAAAGGAGTACAATAAGGAGCTAGCAAAAGAGTGTGATAGGTGTAACTCAACAAGGCAATGTTGGGTGTGTGTGTGTTAGCTTTGGGAGGGGTGTTTTTATATTAGTTGGTGGGAACTCTTTTGCCTTGGCTTGCTTCTTTTTCTTTTGAATCTTTGCTTTTATCTTTGGGGTTGGAAGGAGATTCGATAAGTGCTTTTGTAGGACATTCAAGAGGAGAGAGAGAGATATCAAATTCAGGAATCATTATTGTTACTCCATGAGATATTTAACATATTTTTGTGCTTTTATTTGAACTAAATTAGTAAACAAAAAATAATTATTTTTCGCATACAATTCACAAGTGTAATAGCAGGGGTGGACTCACGTATAGTGTGAGGGGCATCGGCCCCCCAACTTTTCGATGTATATACTAGTAGTTATAGTCAATAAAGAGAATAAATACTAACAAATTATTACAATTATCAAACTAGTGGATAAATAATTTTGATCTTAATTAAGAGATCTAGACTTCAAATCTTGACCCCACAAATTATTTGTAAATTTATATTATATATTTTGGCCCCTTCACGATAAATGACAAACGTCCGTCGCGTTAGAATTAAAATTAACGTAAGATCCGACTTAAAATATAATAGCTAATAATCTCGAGTTCAAATATTTTAATAAATATAATAACGAAGAAAATACAAATCACTTTTTCAGGTGAGTTGTTCGAACTCTTTCATGTTTGATTAAAACAAATGTGTCAAAGTGGATAATTACCTTTTAGAACTTTTAAGGGCGAAGTCTCTCAGTTGCAAATGCGAGATGGATCTGCTTGTAAAGCATCATGTGGGCGTCATTTTTGTATAATATATACCGTAATTTTTTAACTTAAAATATCATATTGTAATTTTTGAAACAAAATTATTCATAGAAAAATATGTGCAGTCTAACTTTAAAGAAAATTATTAGAAAATAAATAAGAGAAATAATTAAGATAAAATAAAGTTACATAAATTTATGATAACTAATATCTATTTACAAGTAATGAAGTAGTCATAAAATATGTTAAGTTGGATACTAATATAAAATTGTCATAAGAAATTAAAATTCGGATTACTAATACTTTTTTGTACAGAAAAAATAATTATTTTGGCATTCTAATGAGCTCTCAAAACTAGAACTTTTTTTAAGCATTGAACTATTTCATTTCCTCAATCAACCTAGATCCTAAGGTAAACAACCCAAAATACGAAATAAAATTAATCTTTTATTAAAAAAAGTAAAATAGGCTATATTTGAAAATAAAATTCAACTAAGTAAATAATAGTCAAGTTTGATTAATCGGGACGACGGTAGCCCCGGGTCAATTCCCGAAGTTGTTAACTTTTTTAGAGTTTATTTTTTCCACTTTTGCCTAAACACCATATTATCGACCGAAAAAATAAGTAAATATAAACAATATTTTTTAATTGTACTTTTAGGGAAATTTATTATAATTTATCATTTATCACAATAAAAGAACTTTCAGAAAATATTAAACGGATAGAATCATCAATCATCCATATGTTAAAATTTGCTAATATTTTTTTTCGGGGGACACTGTAAAGCCACCTATTACATATCAGGAGCTGATATCAAATTGGAAATTCCATCGTACATGGTGAGAATTTCTTGCTATGGGAGAGGAGGTTAAATATATGGAGCATATTCAGAAAAAAAAATAGGAGGCCAAAATTACATTATAAAAAAATAAAAAAATAAATTATGTGACAAAGATTATAAAATCTCGTAGTATAACTAAAATTATATATTTTAGAAACTTTTAAACTTAATTAAGGGTGTAATTCTTTATTTAACCTAGAAACTTACTTTAGATACATAACATCAACGCTAAACATAAAGGGCCCGTTTGGATAAAATAATAACAAAATTGTCCCATCGTTTATTCCCATCTCCTTAATTCACCTAGAGGCATGATATTGAACACGAAGATGACTTATTCTTGTTCCTGTAATAATTATGTGACCCAAGGTTGTTTGGTTGAAATAATAAGAATAAGATCTTAACCTCGCTCTCATCCCAAACCAAATGAAGCCTTGTGATATTTATTGAATAATTTTTTATATAAAAATATTCTAAATATTATGGATACTTCTTTAAAATTCAAAAAAATATTTACCAAATTCATGATAACATATATTTATATATAATACCGAATTTTAGGTCTTTGTCGAGCTAGTGTTTTTTATTTTTAAAATCATCTTAAAATATTTGAATTTCATATTTGGATTCCATATTTGAATCAAACTTTTTAAGTTTTAATGGTTACATGATTACATCCTTCCTTTGAGTGTATGTTCGTCGACCCTGAAAAATAAACTCATTTATTTGGTTACTTTCAAAATAGAAAAAATTGAAAGAAAAATATACTAATATTTAAATAATGAATCACAAACTTAAAAAAATGAAACCCGTGTGTTCAGAATATTGCTCATTTGCATTTATTTTAAACTAGAAATCAAGTTATTTCAAAAGATAATGCATTTAAAACAATTTATTATTTAAAGTAAGTTATTTTGAAAGTTCGAAAGATCATAAGTTATTTTCATAAATGATTTTAATCAATCCGTGAACTTTGAAAAATTAAACAATGATTGACCAAATAAAAAAAAGAAAAAAAATCATGCGAGTGAGATTAGGTCTACACAGTTTGTAAAATCTCAACCCATGCTTTGTCCGCTAAGATATTTATGTATCGATTAGTTAAATACCCATGCATGACTTAATCTTCATTTAGAAGGTTAGTAACTTCATACCTATAGCACTCTGTAATGTTCTCTACAGAATTATAGCTAAAATTCTTGCAAACAGAATCAAACATATTCTTGGAAACCCCGTTGATCTAGGCCAGTCAGCCTATATCTTTAGAAGATCCATACAAGATAATATTCTTATAGCTCAGGAATTAGCTCATTCAATTCAAAAAGGGAGGAAAAAAATATATGTTCGTCCTAATTGAGATGGCCAAAGCTTTTGATAGAGTATCTTGGTAAGTCATTATCCGAACCCTAAACACAATGAATTTCACATCTAAGTTTATAGGATGGATACATTCATGCATTACTTCACTTGTCTTTACGTGCAGTATAAAATGGTTCATGTATTACTTCACATGTCTTTACATGTAGTATAAAATGGTTCTCTATCCTCTCCTTTCACAAGTCAAAGTAGTAATAGACAAGGAGATCATGTTTCTCCTTATTTATTCATAATTGTCTCCTAATTGCTTTCCTCCTTCATGAGGCAGACAAAAGTTAACTCCTCAATTAACCCTTTTCAACTACACAACTTCTCTCTTAGTCACTTGCTTTTTGCAGATGACATCCTCATCTGCTTCGTTGCAACACTAAGAAATTGCAAAAAAATAATTCTATTTTCAAAAACTATGATCAGATAACAAATCAAAGGATTAATTTTGAAAAATCAAAAGTTTTTTTGCCTAGAAAGTTCAACATCCAAAGGAAAGCTAAAATCAAACTACACTCGGGCATGGCACTAGGTGACTTTCCTTTTAAATACTTAGGGATACTCATTTCCTACAAATTCATCAGCATCAAACATCAAAGTTTTCTAGAAGATAAATTCTCAAACAAATTATTAGGATGATACAAGCTGGAAAATCAACTTTGATTAAATCAGTCCTAAAATATCATTTCAAACTACACTTTCAACTCAATACACTTCTGTGGTGAAACCTTGAAATCACTTGAACATTTAACTAGGACATTCTTTCGGTCCTCTGATGAGAGTAAAAAAGGTTGTCATCTGATAAACCAGGCTATTGTGCAATTTCCCAAACATAGTGGGGATATATGAATTAGGAATATGACCAATATTCAGGCATCCTTACTAATAAAGAAATTACTGGCTATGTTGAATGGGACTCAGGACCCCTGGGTTCAATTGGTGTCCAACAAATACGGAAGCCTCCGCCCTTGGTCCTACAATTCAAACACAAATATTGCTTGGTAGTGGAAGATCTTCTTAAACACCATGGAACATAGTCAAGATGGTATGAGAAAATTATTAGGAAATGAGAGACATATTAATCTCATGATGGACCCTTGGCTTTTAAATATTCCTTTAGCATTTAAACATACTTTTGTTAATGTGCAAGTCTCCTCTCTTTACTCTATGTTTAGCTTATGATCTTATTGTTGGGAATTGATGGAATCTTCCTTTGTTAGAGACCTTTTTCTAACAATGTCTTACAATAACTAATCACTTCTATTCATATGTCTGCTCATCCCTGTGATGACAAGTGGATTCGGAGCCCTGACCCTAGTGGTTCAACTCATGCTAAGTCAGTTTACAAATTTAACTCTGTACCAACTCCTATGCCATATTGGTCTAGTTTGTTGGGGTGGGAAAGAACTATGGAACATTCATGCACCGCATAAGATACATATTTTTCTTTGAAAATTGAAACACTCCAGACTGCCTACTAAGGACATCCTATTAGCTTTTGAGCCATCCATAATACTTCTTGTACTTTTTGTGGCTTAGAAATTAAAACAAATGCTCACTTATTCTTTGGCTGCCCTATCAGTAATCAGTTATGGACTTTGTTTCAACAAAAAAATGAACTTTTCTTTCTCATTTATGAATACGTGGGTAGAAGAGGACTGGATTAAGAAGGGTCAAAACCTAAGGCCAGCCTCTCGAACTCACAACCTCTCTTTGTTAGTCTTTTTCCTCTGGGGATTTGGTGCATGAGGAATGATAAACACTTTAGTGGTAAACAACTAACTATTGAAGTAGTGTGGCAGAAAGCTCTTGTGGCATCAGGTGAATATGCTCGATCAATTCACACCTCTAAAGGAACCCTAGCAACCCCTAACAATCGCACGGTGGTACGTTGGGTGCCCCCACCTCCAAGTTGGATTAAACTAAACTCAGATGAGTCATTTATTAACCCAAAGGAGGAGAGGGTCGGGAGCAGGCTATCTAATTTATTTACCTGATACAAACTGTATTGATGCAGGGACAACTCACAAGGTTTTCTACTAAGCTATAGAAGCGGAAGCATACTTCCATGGAGCCTTTGGTGGGGAATCACCAAATGTAGAGACTTGGGTTTTACGAATGTTTGTATAGAATCAGACTGCGCCAACCTAATTGAGATACTGAAAATAGAGCAAACCAACTCCTTGGAGATTAAGAAATATACTTGTTGATATCCATGACGTCTTGAAATATTTTGATCAACATGTAATATCATATATATATCCAGAGGCAACAACAAGTCAGCAGATTACTTAGCAAACGTAGGACGATGGAATCTTTTGCACATTTTATATTAAGAGCATCCATCTCATGATCTCTTACAATTTTTGTATCAAGACAATGCCGATTATCTAACTTAATGAAATGAATCTTTTTTAAAAAAAATCTTCATTTAGAGTATTAAGAGATTTCGAGTTCGATTCTCATCAATAATATTTATGCATTTGAACATAATGATTTTACTTTCATATTATTTTCTTATATCTATCTAAATATTAAAACGAAAGCCATAAAAATAAAGAGAAATATGGAAATATATAGTGTATAACTCTACATCTTATGACTAGCGCTAATATTTTTTTTTCAATTGATTCAACAATGATTTATTAATTTATTTTATTATTTAAATAATGAGTTTAAGCATCATTTTAGTTCTTTATTAATTTGAGAACATTTTTTTTTTCTTGTTGTTTGTCAGTGCCGTATTATTCGGATAGTTATATATTAATTCATCATGAGTTAAGTGATTACTTTGATTATGATGTATGATCATATAAATTAGAGTGTTATATTTGCACTAGGTTAGAGAATGAGTGCTCTACGCTCACATTTATCTCAAAAGTACAAATGAAAAAATGATAAAATTCATTTGTATTCAGCCTCATTAATTAAACACGCCATATATATAGAAATCACAATTTTCATGCCAATTTACATGGATGGTTAGGAAACTCTCCAAGTTCAACATTTCAACTTGTCCAATGATGGATCTATTGAAAATATTAGTTACCAAATACTAATATTTATTATAAATTGTTTCCAAGTATTAAACAAGTCTCGCGGATTTTTAAGCTTATCCAAACATTCTATTAATTCAAATCAATGACTATCTTCCATGTGTCTCCTAAAATCTTGTAATGTCGTTTTTTACATATTTTATTTCGAAACTTTTAATTGTTAATATCATGAAAGATCTTATATCTTTTTTAATTCTCCAAATAATCTTCAAAAAACCTATCATATTTATTTTTTTATTGATAATATTTTAGCTTTTATATTTTTTCTTTTATTATATTATTTTATCTTTTATGAAAATAAATTCTACGTAAGTAACCATTCTTTTTCATTAATACAGTATTTTTTCTCTTGTTAAATAACACTATATTTCTTATAATTTTTTTTAAGAATTTAATAAATATGTACTCTATTTAAGTAGGATACAATGTGTCTCCTATTTTATCTACTGTGACATATGAGATCTGTGATCGAAAAAATAAAAAAAATAGAAATTTTTAATAGGTTATTTATTTTTAATCACACATTTCGTATCCAATGGTCTATAAGATAGGAGATACGATGTATCCTATTTAATAGAGTACACCTTCATTAAACTCTTATATTATTTATTCAAATTAATGCACTTTTACCCTTAAATTAAATTATAAAATATAAAAAATATAATAAAATATGTCCAAGTTTCAAGGAAGCCTTCTTTTGTTGAACAAGGGCGATCGGAATTCCTCAATTATTTTCCAACCTTTTTTCTATGATATTATGAGGGGTAAAAAGAGAATTTAATAAATATAGAAATAACATTATTAGCGGTTTGGAATGAAGTCAAAATATTTAGAAAATATAAGAGAGTTAAATGAATAATATTAAAGTTTAGGTGTTTTTTTTAAAAATAATAATTCAAAAAAAAATAAGCGGAAAAATAAAAAAAAAAGATACAACAAATTTAATGTAGGATTAATTCGAGATATCTTGTTGGCTCGGTGCTCAATTGGCCCCGTAAAAATCTACGAACTGTCATTAAAAATGAAATAAATATTTTCGCGATTTTTCTTTATCATGATTTGTTCTTTTTTTCTGGTCAACGTGGCATCTTCGTTTCTCCCTTAAAATGAATATGTTTTAAGGAAATCTTGTTATATAATATTATATATGTGAAAATTGAATTCCCTATGCACTTATGTATGTAAAAAGCCAAATAATAGATAAAATTTAATAATCAAACTAATGCAATACATAATCTGATTTTTTTTTCTTTAAGAGTGATTTTATTGCCACTCTTAAAATTTTAATCCAAAGCATTACATATTTGTTTACCCATTCTTCAAGAGATACATATTTTTTTCCAAAAAATCTCCGCGATATTTTTTCTCTTGTTACATTCTTTTGCATTTTAGTATTCTATATTTTCATTTGGCTAAATCAAAGTATATTTTTGAGGTGTTATTTGTGTATAAAACATTTAGTAAGTATTCCCTTGTTTTAAAATATTTTAATAAAAAAATACTATGTTGATCTTTTTACCTTATAATTATTGTTATATCTTCATACTTATTAAGAAGATAAGTATAAAATTGTTTTTCTCTTATTGTTGAATTATTAGTAGTATATCTAATTTAATATAGTATCAATATGAGAGATCCATTCAACACCGACAGGGCTGATATTAAAAAAAATCTTCCCTTAGAATTTCATGTGTTGGATATTGAGTTAGACCAAAGTCGTTAGCAATTCATATGTGTGAAAAAGTATTAAATTATAAAAAAAAGATGTTGCTCTTCAATGTTAAAAAAATTAAATATAAAGATGTTTATGTTTTTGACGGCTTAAAATTTTAAGATAATTAATAGTACATCTAATCTAATAATATTTATCATAAAAAGTTATACATAAGTTAAACTAATTCTCTTTGAGACGATTAATTAATGCTTGTTGTGTGATGAATTTAATTTGCATGAAACACTAGAGTTAAGAAAAATATGAAAACTAGTATTATAAAATATTATAAAAAGTAGTTACTTACAATTTATTCGTAAATTATAAAATATTATAATAACCGAAAACCATATGAAAAGGTAACATATTGTAATGAGAAAAAGAATTATATGATGAAGAATTTTGAAAAATTGTGCAGCTTTTGGAGAATGAAAAATAAGTTATGGGATGTTTTATATGATAGTAATAGTAAAATGTTTAAAGATAAAATAGATAATGAAGAAGTGATATCTTATAGCAATATTATAAAACAAAAAGTATAGCACTCAATATATGATCTACCCAATCGTTTCCAACTGATAACTTACAGTTTGACCTATCAATTAGATGTCTGCATGTTTGCGGCCCAACCAGTGGTGAGAGCCTAAAGTTTGATTAATGGTGAGTGAATAGTAATACAAGCCAAAACTTACTTTTAATTAAAATATAATTTATGTTATATAATACAAACAATAAATGATAAAAATAATTACTCACCTTCCGAATGCCGCTGTTGTTTCATAAGATCATAGCTCATGATCCTGCCTCTCAATCACAAGTGTCATGCATGCATCCGGGCAGGTTGAACAAAAAAGGCACCAATCTTTCATCATTACGTTTTCTTTTTCTTTTTTTCATTTAATATCCTTCATTTTATAATTATTGTTGTTCATGTATCACCCGTGTAACCAGGAAACAATGCTCATGCTCACCACCGCAAAGAGAAAAATAAAAGTTAATCCATCATCATTATTATCGATCATTCTGTGACATTATCATCAAAAATTGGTTGCCCTTGATCACCATTTTGAAGCTTTAGAATTAGAATTTCACAAGTCACCTATGAGAATTCATTTTTTATTACTATACTTTAGTTTCTAATGAGTGATTAGAGGGATAAAAAAAACTTTTCCAACTATTTTCAAATTTATATAATAAGACATCCTTGTTTGGAAGTTTATCAATCTCAACATATTTTTCAAGCATTACTTTGATGATCATAGAGAAAGATATATATATATATATATATATATATATATATATATATACATATACATATATAAACATCCAAATTTACTAATAATCTTTTAGATACAAAAAATGAATATTGACGAACAATAATGAACAACTTTTGAATAAAAAATATTTCCAATTTTAGGTGTTTAGATTTTCTTTTTAATAAAAACTAGACAATAATAAAATAGTTTAATGCACCTAAAAGATGCATAATGAATCTTAATCATTCAATGCATAAATGACGATAAATTTTATAATTAATAAAAAATGTAATTTATCAAATCTATCTAATGCATTAAACCATTATGATCTACTATGCATCTCTATTAAGCATGAATTATTTTGTAGATACATTAAATTCATAATAAAATATTAATGTAAAATAGTATTTATTATTTTCTGAAACTTTAATAGTTATAAAAAAATCATGATGATTGATAGATATTAACAAAGTCTTTTATAGTTTATATAATACTAATGGTGTATTTGAATTTATTTTATCACAAATCAGCATTTAGTTTCCTTTTATTTCGTTTATTTCACCTCCTTCATTTTTTTATTTCTATTTATTCTCTTCCCTTTTCTTATTGTTTGCTTTCCCATTTTTTTTTTAAAAAATTCCTTCCATTTTGTACAATAACTTTCCACCATGATTTTTTTTAGTTTAAAATTTGTAACTAGTTTTTTCATGTTAAGCACCCAGTTCAAGTTTAATTTATCCTTAAAAAAAAGAAGTTTAAACGATCTGATGATCATTCCGATTTTAATATCGAATCGAACCAGATCAAATTGACTCAGTATAACTAACTAATCAATCCCATACGATTTTAATAGCTAATTCAGTGAGGAATATCATTATTTTCTTTTTTAAATCCGA
>LTAE01005081.1:0-14934 GCA_001647135.1 Pontederia paniculata | reverse complement strand
AGGAGCGAGGTTACCCGAGTGTGCGATGAATGCCAAGCGATGATGATACCACCAGAAGCTCCAGTACCTTCCACAACTATACCCTTCCATATTGTTCCAAGCCTTCTAATTATCTTATCAGATTTTACTTTGTCTGTGTGTGTCTCCACTAGAGTAATGATGTCCAGTGAATGGATGTTGACGAGGTCCTTTAGACGATCTCTCACTTTACTCCTAAAGGCTCCTCGGCAATTCCATAATAGGATCTTCATATGGGTGGGAGGTAAGAGGGATTTAGCAGGATTTCCCCTTCTTCTTTATCCTGCAAAACACACTTACCCTTGTTAGAGAAAGAATTTTTAGTTGTAATACTTACCTTATCATGTTTGTTTCCTTCTATTTTTTCTTGGCCTTGAGTGTGGGAGGTGGAGGTGAATAGTGCTGCTTTGCTCTACGGTTGTGCTTCCTTTCCACTCTGGTAAACGGCGTGAGGTCAGGATCCAATTGTTCCTCTTCCGACTCCATGTGAGAGTCAGACATCTCCTCGTCCTGATGTACGGCGAGCAGTCTTCTTGTCACTGTTTGCACAGCCTCCTCGTGGTCACTTCCTAGCGAGATCTTCTCTTTTTCCTGCAATTGCATACTCGGCGGAGGAGAGCTGCGGAGAGGATTAGGAGATTTAGGGTTAGAACATAAAAGAGGATAAGAGCTTTGAGTCATGTGTGGAGCGATGCAATCACGTGCATCCGATGAGTTGGGTACAGCTGTCCCCACGTGCTGTCTAGAGTGAGCTTGATGTTATAAGAATATTGCCGTTGTGGCTTGGGGAGAGGTGTCCTTCGTCCGATCATGAGATGGACGATGCAGATTACTTCCACTTATGGCTTGGAAAGAGAGTTGATTCACTGCCGGTTCAGAAGGTTGGACCGGGTTTTGGAAATCTGATTTTTCCAAGCGGCTAGGGCCACGTGACGCCTCACGTGTCATCTTTACCGCCTGTCTTTGCTCAGGATTCTCCGGAGAAGGTCGCCGACGCAAGTGATTAGTTCGCATCCAGTTGCCATACAGGAGTGGATCAGGCAAGTTGCCATTCACTCCGACATCAAGAGATCGAGTGGGACAAGAAGAGATCATATGACCTACCCCGCCACAACCGAAACAGAAATTAAGAATATTATCGTAAAGAACTCTTTGAAAGAAACGATTACCGTCTGGGGTATTGATCCAAATGCCCTGTTTAACAGGATCCGAGAGATCCAAGTCTATGCAAACTCTGGCAAACTTGTTCTTCTCCCCCTGGTTTGTGTGATCATCCATTTTCAGTGGTATGCCGAAACATGCGGCGATTCGTAGGATGGTCGTCTTGTTTGCTAACTCATAGGATAGTCCTGGGAGTCGTATCCACATAGGGGAGGAGGTAAGTTGTTCATCTAAGGGTCTAAAGAAAGGTTTCAGCAGAGTGAGATGGAGAATGCTTCCTTGGATGACCCACAGACCAGTTGTGAGGATGCGCTCTCTTTCCTCCGCATCTGTAAACTGAAAGATAAGAAAGTAATTAGCAAGCTCCGTGATTTTGAGTGGTGAGGATAGAGCCCACATTCTTGAAAGTTCATCCTTCAAGGATTCAAGAGGCGTGGCTGTAAGTAGTCGCCCCATCAAACACAACTTGAGTTCCGAGGATTTTTGGGCGACATCCGCTTCAGGAATCGTGATTTCGTCTACAATGGAGTCTTTAAGTCGCTTCAGCTGAGTAGGAGACAAGTAAGGAAGATTTCCAGCCAGATCTGGTCTGTTACCCCGAGTTGCTGCAGCGTAAGTGACTTTTGTGATGGAAAAGCTATGGCCATTTGCAGTGGAGTTCGATTTTGGGGGAAGAGGGTTTGAAAGAAGAGAGATTGGGGGAGGAGGGTCTGGAGGAAGAGAGAAAGGGGGTGGAGGGTCTGGAGGAAGAGAGGGAGACGCCATCTCAGCACTTAACTTCATGTATTCTATAAAGTAAATCCAGTATAATTAATCTATCTCTAACCAGTTGTTGTAGTACTCAAAATGAAAAGAACAGTAATGCAATGTTTTGCCATAGGAAATCATTTTTTTAAGAAAAAGCACTTATCTATTGATATAAAAGTCAGAAGTGTCTTGGTACAAAAACGAAAGGAGTCCTTAAGGAGGATCCCCTTGCCAAAATACATTAATAGAGTTAGTTCTACTAAAATTTGCTAGATAATCTGCCGTCTGATTTGCTTTTCTCGAAAAATATGCCTTGCTTCAAAAAAGTCGAGGTGTGATACATAGTCTCATTTATCAGCCATCACATTTGATATCTTCCAAGGGCACCCGATCTTCCTAGTGAGAATTGATATGAGATTTAATGAGTCCCCTTCAAAACATACATTCTTGAAACCCAATTGTGCACGCTTGGTGATGCCTTGATATAAGGCCCAAGCTTTTTCCATTAAAACTGATGAGAAAGCCTTCGATGTCGCTCCTGCACAAGTTGAAACCTCCATTATATGCTCTAATTAGAAATCTTGCACCCTCTGCCTCCATGAGACTTGTAAAAGACCCATCACTGTTGACTTTACCCAACATGGAGGTGGAGACTCTCAACAGATCCAAATGGGATCACGATGGAGAAGTTCCTCATAACAGTTGTGCCTTAGGTATTCTGCAACGTTGGTACGCGCTCTATCCCACATAGATATAGTGGATTGACAGTTCCTAAAATGTGTCTCATTTCTTATATTCTAAATGCTCCACAAGTAGAAGGTAAGATGAGACAATATCACACATCTAGAACTATTTACCAAGTGAGAGCCTTTTAAGATCCAATCTCCTGATGACCATATGCTAAAGAAATTAAAAGAGGAGAGTTTCTGTTGGAAGATCTGCCATAGTTGACAGCTAATAGTGCATGTAAAGAATAGTTGTTTATTACTTTCCATGTGAAGACCACATAAAGTGCAATTACAATTAACAAAAGGAAATTACTTCGTTGATTGTCTAATAATGTTGTTAGCATTCATAACCCGATCAAAAGGGTTTAACGGTGGAATAGCGATTCCATATGAATTGGTTGTTCCACCATTTTTTCACATGTATAAGAAGAATCGTATTTGCAAAATTGTGCGAGAATAATTGCTTGAAATTTAAACACAATTAAAAAAATACCAATTCTTTGATATATATAATTCTTAAAGTTGGGAACAAAGAATTCTGGACTTGTAAGGATGTATTCCTTTTGTTAGGAATTGCAGGGAGCTCCCTGTGTATGACTACGCTTGATAATTATACATATTTCCTAGTATCCAAGCATAAAAAAGGTACTCTACATGTTTTGTAGATGGATGCAACAATGAAGGTGAAACATATTTTCCTTTTTTGCACCTTACTGATATCAAAGCATGTACTATGGCAGTGTATCTCTCTTGTCTCCCTTCTTTCCTTCAGATTCATTGGTGAAGCATTTCTACTACAAGCACAATATCGTATGTGTGAGGTACATTCAGCAAAATCAGTCAGCAGCTCGGCTGCATGGGCTCTGTTTCTTGAGGATACCTCTGTGTGGTCTTTGACTGTAATATGCGGCAGTTTTAAAAAAAAAAGTATCTAACTTCTGCAAACATTCAACAAAAAGCCAAAACCTTAGGCGAATAACATGAAAGATATAGTGACCACAAGTTGAAATTTTGAGGTACTTCTACAAGAACAATCATGTGACTTGTTTGTTCGAGAGTACTTCTAGCAATAGAATTCCCAGATATTGATTGAAAAGTATAATATTCCGAGACAAATATAAATATTTGATAGAGGTGCTAGAGTTCATGAAGAATTCAAACCCATAAGAGACGAAACTAAATAAAAAATATAGACAAGCAATTCAGAAACAATGCAAATTCTTTGTAAATGATTGCTCTTCAAAAGATTTGCCAGCTACGAACTAACAATTTTTAAAGAACTCGAGCAAGAATTTTTCTAAAAGTAAACCAGAATGGCTTCCAGATATGCAAACAAATGATATGCCAATACTTCGTTGACCATCTTATAGTCTGTGTTGAGTATATCCTAATACCTTAATAGTGATCTTTTTAATAGCTGACTATATAGAAAGTAGAAGTTGAAAAAAGGCTGCAATTCCTTCAGAGCAGTTTTTTTCCAGTTTTTGTTTCTGCACTTAGATAAACAAAATACTAAATACAAAGGAAGGATGAAAATTTTATCAAAGTGAATTAACATAATATGCAGTAGAAGTAAGAGTGAATAAGTGCATGAATATTTTTTATAATAGAATTGTTGTCAAACTGATATCTTATAAGCCACTATAAACTAAGATGATAAATAGATCTTTAGATGAAGATCTTGTTGAATCTAGGATCCTTTGCGAGGAAGCTTGGTTTGTACTAATGATGTTTTATTTGATTTGAGAAGACAAAATTTTTATGTTCAATCAGTAATAGATCGAAAAGAAAAATCCTAAGTATGAGGTGGTCGTCCTAAAGATGTAATGAGGTCGACCGAAGTGAAGAACAAAGATTAAAGATATGAAGGTAAGTACTAAACGGTCGACCTAAGCTGGTTAATGGATGATCGAAGACATAGTCAAGTCAGAGAGGTCGCCCGGTAAAGATAAGCAGACGATCGAAAGTTTGAAGACAACAATACAAAGGTTGAAGAACTAGCGCTCCAAGGTTAAGTGGACGCCCTATGAAGAGGATGACAAAAATTATTTTTAAAAGTGAAGGCAGGAAAGATCGTCCAAAGATGTTAGGGAGAAAATAATGGACGACCAAAGTACCCCAGGTGAAAGGAAAGGTCGTCCAAGAGTTTCATTGTTTAAGCAGTGGACGACCAAAAGGAATGCATAAGTAAGAAGAGGTCGTCCGAAGATTTCTATGGACAATCGAAGTATTTCTAGTAAAGACAAAGGACGTTCGAGTTAAAGCAGTGGGCGACCAGTGAAGTAAATAGGAAGAAGAGACGTCAAGTTAGGTTGTCCAATGTGTTTTGGTGTGAGAAGCGGACGACCTAAGTTGTTGACAGAAGAGAACATAGGTCGTCCGTTGTAGTTGAGCAGTGTCAAAGGACGACCAAAGAATGTTAGAAGAGAAGGAAAGGACGTTCGAAGAATTCAGTAAAGAATAAGGGGACGTCCAAAAGATGTTAGTAAGAAAGAAAGGACGTCCGAGAGATTCATTGTAAAATGAGCGGACGACCAATGACTGCTGAAGAAGAAGCAAAGGACGTTCGAAGGATTAGAAAAAAAAATCAACGGACGACCGAAGCTTGTTTATGAAGAACGATCAAATCAAGTTTGATCGACCAAAGGACTATTTTCAAATCGAAGGACAACCGAAGGACCTTGACAAAGAAATATAAAGAAAGAAAAGAATGTCCACAGGTAAATAGCGGATGACCTATGGAAGGAACTATGGCTGAAGCTCGTGACTGCGAACATCCGATGGTGAACGGTGGACGACCGATGCAACATACAACAGATCGACGGGTGACTTCACCAGGGCAACGATCGACTGATGAAGATTAAGCGGACGACTGAGGAAGTAGGTGAAGAGTACTATACATGCATTAACGACTAATTTTCTAAGAGATAGATTAGACGTTTATGTAAGGTATAAAACTAAGTCACAAGAGACTTAGGAAACAACTTTGACAAATTGTTTAGCAAACTTGTAACTTAAGTGAAAAGTCTTAGTTCCTCCTTCTGAGCGTTCTAATGAGAATCCAGTATAGAAGAGAGAAATTTGAGTGTTCAAGAGTGAGCTCAAATTGTAAGAGGTTTATACTCCTTGCCCTCGAAAAGAAAAGAAAAGAAGTCGTAAGGGAGCCTTCGCCCTTTGAAGAAGAAGTTTTTAATGATCTCCGGAGATCTCAATCTCGAGAAGACCGGAGCGGGGACGTAGGCCAGTAGTTCGGCTGAACCTCATCAACAAACCTGCTTGTGTTTGTTTCTTTCTGTTCATTTGTTTTACTTGCATTTAATCTGTGATCATTTCCGTTGCATAAACATAGCTTAGGATAAAAATTTTTAATACACAAATTCATCCCTCCCCCCTCTTGGTGACATCTAGATCCTACAATTGGTATCAGAGCTTAGGTTGCTCACAAATTTGTATTTATCTATAAATCTCGTATAGACCTAATAAATTAGAGCTAAATATCATCAAACAGTTTTACCGTAGGTGAAGGACAATCTACCTTTAGACCTCCTCTCTTTAATGCATATAACTTCTCATATTGGAAACATTAGTTGCAAGCTTATGTATGTTCCATGGACAGTGACATTTGGGATGTCATTGAAAATTATTTTGATTTTCCTACTAGAATAGTAAATGATATTCATGTTCATCTTTCTATAGTGAGTTAGATTCTACGACTAAGAACTTAATTAAATAAGATTGAAAAGCTAAAAATATTTTCTATTGTGCACTAGATCAAACATAATTCAACAGAATATCTTCATGTACTAGTGCTAATGAAATTTGGAAAAACTTGTAGTTACTCATGAAGAGACTGAAAAAGTTGAAGAATTAGAACTAAAGATTTTAAATCACCAATATGATTCGTTTAAAATAAAACATGATGAATATATAAATAGTATATAGTTCGTTTCAATGATGTTGTGAATGTGTTAGCCACTTTGAACGACCCAAAGTCTAATGCTCAAAAAGTGAAGAAGTTTCTCAGGTCCTTGACACCAAAATGACACATGAAGATAACTGTGGTTGAAGGACAATAGGACTTGAATAAACTTGACTTCGATGATCTCATGATCTCTGATAACTTATGAAATGTTACTTGAAGAAGAGAAAGAAGAAGCAAGTTCAAGAAAAAAAAGGTCTTAGCTTTGATATCTAAGAAGATTGAGAGTGAAGATGAGCATGAAGAATCTGAGGACAGTGATGTTGACTTCAATGAAGAAAAGCTGACCTTATATGCAAAGAGACTCAGTAAATTCATTAAGCTCTCTAAGAAAAAGAAAGACTTAAAGAAGAAAGGACCAGCTGATAAGTCAAGAATAAAGTGCTATGAGTGTAACAAGCTCAGACACTACAAAAGTGAATGTCCAACTCTGAACAAGAAGAGCAAAGTGAAAGGCTTCTTAGACTACAAGAAGAAGAAGACACTCAAAGTCACTTGGGATAACTCAAGTGATGAAGATAGTGAAGTTGGAGGAGTATCTTCAGAAAAGGAAGAGGAAGCGTTATTGTGCCTCATGACAAATGATGAGGTATCTTCTCTTCACTCAAATGATAGTGATAATAATGAAGATGGTTGTGAGGAAGATATCATGTTTGATATGCATAAAGAATTTAACATTATGATAAGAAAATATTCTATCTTAAAAAGAAAAAAAGGATAATCTTGTTCAAGAAAATAATAAGTTGAAGAAAAATAATGCTGATTTTGAAAAGTAAAATTTTGATTTGAATGCCAAAGTGTTGACAAATATGATAACTTAGAAAAGCATGTTAATACAATTAGTTCTTTGAAGCTAGAACTGCTTAATGTTAAAAATAAGTTCGAAACCTTTTTTTATGGTGAAAAAAATACTTGATGTAATGTTGTCTCAACATAAGAGTCTTTTGAACAAGAAAGGACTAAGTTTCGACTCCTTTAGTGACCATGTGCCTCAAGGAACTACTTTTGTAAAGCTTCACATTCTCCTAATCCGAATCTGCCTAGTTCCTCTACTCCCTGCATCTCTACTTGTATAAATGAAACTAGGTCTGTTTCTACTATCTCTGATGATAATGGTAAAAATATTGTGGATCTTAATGTTAAAACTGCTATGAGTGCTAAGTCTGTTTTCATTCATAAAAATGCTATGTTTTCATCAAAAGAAAATGCAAACATTAGAAGTAGAAATATCACACCTAAACATAAACAAAGGAACTATGCTTTCATGTACAAGAGAAACACAAATTTTGCTCATATGCATGTTCCTAAAGATGGTCATGTACATTCTTACTCATACATTATTCCCTTGAATATGAGCATGAATTATGTCAAGTCTAAGTTGTTGCATACAAACAGAATTGCATCTCTCTCATATGCTCATAGCAGAAATATTCATACTCACCATAACTATAGAAAATCTTATATAAAGAATGTTACATGTTTCTGCTATAATCATCTAGGACATTACAATTTTCAGTGTAAAAGCTAAAAGAAATCTCTATATAACTATTAAACAAGTATGAGTTCCAAAGGGAACTTTCAACACTAAAATTTCTGGATCCAAAGTATGTTGAGTACCAAAAATATGAATTATGTGATATTTTTATAGGGTGCCAAAATAAGCAAAGAAAAATCAACAAGATGGTACCTTAATAGTGACTGCTCAAGACATATGACTGAAAATGAAGAAAATTTCGTGAGCATAACAAGAACACAAAGTGAAAAAGTGACTTTTGGGGATAACAACCAAGAGAAAATTCTTGATAAATGTAACATTGAAAAACTTGATAATGTAGTTACAAAAGATGTATGACTAGTAGAAAACTTAAAACATAACTTGCTTAGCATTAGCCAACTATGTGATGAAGATTACTTTATTAAGTTTGAACAAAACAAATGCTTGATATGTGATAACAATAAAAAAATTTTGCATATGGAATTAAGACATCAAAATGTGTATGTGATTGATTTTGATGATTNGATTACTTTATTAAGTTTGAACAAAACAAATGCTTGATATGTGATAACAATAAAAAAATTTTGCATATGGAATTAAGACATCAAAATGTGTATGTGATTGATTTTGATGATTTGTCTAATCACAAATGCTTAAATGTTATGCATGATGAAACATAACTATGACATAAAAGATTATGACATTTAAACTATAAAGTAATGCATAAGTTACTGAAACATAATCTTGCTAAAGGTTTGCCCAAAATAAAGATTGAGAAAAATGCTATTTGTTCTTCATGTAAAAAGGACAAACAACATAGGACATCCTTTAAATCAAAAAAATGAAATCTCTACAAGTAGACCCCTACAACTAATACATCTTGATTTGTTTGGTCCAATCTGCACTATCAGTCTTAGTGGTAAAAAAAATATGTGCGTGTGATTGTAGAAGACTATTCTAGATTTACATGGACTTTGTTTCGTGCACATAAGTATGAAACTTTTGAGATGTTTACTATATTTGAAAAAAGAGTTCAAAATGAACTAAATCTAAAAATCTTCAAAATCCAAAGTCATCATGGAGGTGAGTTTGAAAACTTAAAATTTGAAGAATTCTATGAAAATAATGAAATTCTTCATTAATTCTCAACTTCAAGAACTCCATAGAAAAATAGAGTAGTTGAGTGAAAAAAATATAACTCTAACTAAGATGACTAGGACTTTGCTAAGTGAGAGTAAATTGCACAAATTTTTTGGGCAGAAGCTGTTAATACCTCATGTTACATTCAAAATAGGGTATTGATTAGACCTTTAAAAAAGAAAACCTATTTTGAAATGATGTATGACAAAAGACCAAACATCTCATATTTTAAAGTATTTGGTTGCAAATATGTTGTTTTGAGAACCTTGGATAAATTAAAAAAATTTGATGAGAAAAGTGATGATGCACTCTTTCTAAGATACTCAAATCTTAGCAAATCCTATAGAGTGTATAACAAGAGAACACTTATAGTTGAAGAATCAATACATGTCACCTTCAATGAAGTTGAAGATATTGTTGATCAATTTAAAGAGGTTAAGATCAAAGATGATAAAAATAAGGATGACCATGATTTGGATGAGCTGACCCATAAGGAGGAGAATCCTCAACTTATTGAAACCACGAGTGATGAGATTGTGTGGTAAATGAGGAGAACACACAAGGAATTGATATATAGATAGAATTTCCTCCTATTGAACAAAATGATTGGAGATAAGTACCTTCACATTCCTTGGACAATACCATTGGAGACATAAATAAAGGTGTGAGAACAAGAAAATCATTAAGAAATTTTTGTGTCTTTTCTGCCTTCTTATCACTACAAGAAAATTCACAATTTGTGAGGGCTCCTTCGTTGCAAATCTCTTGCAAAATTGCTCGTCGCAATTTTTTTGCAACAAAAATATCACCATAAACTATCATATATGGTGGCACTTTCATCACAAAAAAATTGCAATTGGTGTTTTTGCGAGGAGGTGTTGCCGCAAATTATGAATCTTCTTGTAGTGTATCCCAAATAGAATCCAAAACTATAGAGGATATATTGAATGATCCGAACTTGATAAATGTCATGCATGAGGAACTGGACAATTTTGAGAGAAATTAAGTTTGGCATTTAGTAAAGAGACCTAAGGATCATCCCATAGTTGGAACAAAATGGATATTTAGAAACAAACTAGATAAAATTGTAGTTGTGACAAATAAGACTAGATTGGTTGCAAAACACCTCTCAAGTTGAAGGAATTGACTTTGATGAGACTTTTACATCAGTTGCTCGTTTAGAAGCAATTCGGATTTTTTTAGCATTTGTTTATTTCAAAAATTTCAAATTATTTCAAATGGATGTTACATCAGTCTTTTTAAATGGTTATATAAATGAGAAAGTTTATGTTGAACAACCTCCAGATTTTGAGAGCTCAAAATATCCAAATAATGTATTTAAGCTCTCTAAAGGACTAATGGGCTAAAACAAGTTTCTAGAGCTTGGTATGAGAGATTAAGTTCATTTCTCTTTGAAAATAAATTTTCAAGAGGGAAGGTTGACACAATATTATTCTTAAAGCATTTTGAGAATGATATATTAGTTGTGCACATATATGTGAATGACATTATCTATGGATCCATAAATTTTCAAATGTGTAAATAATTTGAAACTATCATGCACAAAGAATTTGAGATGAGTCTAGTGAGAGAGTTAACTTACTTTCTTGGTTTCCAAGCAAAGCAATCTAATGATGATTTTTTTGTAAACAAAGGAGATACACAAAAGAGCCGCTTGTGAGATTTGGAATAGATGATTGTAAATTCATCTCTACTCCCATTAGTACTCTTACTAAACTTGACAATGATGAAAAGGGTAAAACTGTATATCATAAATTATATATGGGTATGATTGGAAGTCTCCTATACTTGACTGCCTCTAGGCCAGACTTCATGTTCAGTGTATGTCTATGTGCTAGATTTCAAGTCAATAATAAGGATTCTCATTTAGTGGCCACCAAAAGAATTCTAAGATATCTAAAGAATACTCTAAACTTAGGATTGTGGTATGATAGAAATTCTTTATTTGACCTTCATGCCTACACTGATTCAGACTTTGCTAGATGTAGAGTAGATAGAAAGAGTACTAGTGGCATGTGTTGTTTCTTTGGTAGCTCATTAATATCATGAGCTAGCAAGAAGCAAAATTCAATTGTACTCTCCATAATTGAAGCTGAATATATAGCTGCTAGATGTTGCTGTGTTCAATTGTTGTGGATGAAGCAACAATTTCTAGACTATGGCATAACATGTGAAACTATGACATTAAAGTGTGATAACACAAGTGCAACAGAAATGACTAAGAATCATGTGAAATATTCCAGAAGTAAGCACATTGACCTAAGATATCACTTCATTAGAGAACATGTATCGCTCAAAACTATTTCAAAAGAACATGTTCCAACTTAGAGACAACTAGTTGATATATTTACAAAATTCTTGGGAGGAGATAGGTTTAATATATTAAAAAGAGAAATTAAAATGTTGGACTTAGGAACTTAATAAACAACTTAACTAATTGGTGCCTTATCTATGCAAGTATCAGTGATTAATAAAGTTGTAAATTAATTGTTTGCACAACACATACATGAAAATTTTCATATTTTATCTTCTCCTAGATGTTTATCCCAAATAAAACTATGGAGGACATCAGGTAGTAAATGATAAGGTGGTTAAGTATCAGTTTGGTCAAAAAACTTTTGACATCCACTCCCTGCATTTCGAGCGTCTGAAATACATTGTTGATATCTAGTGATCCCAAACAGCGGACGCCCATTGAAAATCTTCGAGCGACCGATACAAGTACTCTATCAAGGTCTGGTCGACCACTCTATAAGCCAAGAACGTCCTATGTTGTAAAAACCTTATAACATTTCAAGAGTTCAGACGTCTGTTGACCATACTTTGGATGACCGAAGCCTATTCATGACTCAAGACATGTTCAAATACAAGGCGTCCAATGATATCTTAGGACGACCACTGCTACTATAACATGACACTCTTGCTACATCGGTTGACCTATAATTCTCTTCGGGTGACTGATGTTGAGAACACTATATATAGTCGGTCACTCTTAACCGCCCTCATATTTTGAATATACTCAAAGGGAGACCCTTCGTGTTCTTCCGCCTCCTTCCCTCCGAGTCTTTTTTTTAAATCTCCTATAATCCTCAACATACTCGAAGTGATCAAAGCTTTCTCAGTCGAGGATTTAAACATCTAGAAAACCTAAAACATCATCTTGATACATCATAAATTTGAAATTTTGGGTTTTACTATCTAAGTTCTAACTAGGTCTAAACTTTGATGTAAATGTTGTTCATTTTCTACAGAATCGAATCTTTTCAATTTTCGGCACTACTCTAAGTTTCTCTACACTTGCCAGTTCGATTTTGATTCTTTCCTAGTTCCTTGAAATTTGATTTCTGTGTTCCTCCTTGCCTATTTTGAACTATGTCGCCCCTTAAGAAAGTGGCTCAAAAATGAAAACTTATAAAAAGAAAACAAAGAGAAGAATCACTTTCCTCTATTCCACAAAAGAGAGTTGACACATGAGAACCATTTATCCAACCATCAGAACCTCTTCCTGATGATGACAATCAGACAATTGAAAACCTTCAATCATCCGAAAAATCTTTTAGTCGCCCTAAATTCATTAGCAACAAAGTCCTAAATCAGTATTTAACCCTATACAATGAACATAGATTAGTTGAATCACAACATTCTATTGATTGGAAAAGTCTTCAACTTCTCGGTCTAAAAGAAACTTTTGAACAATGTGACTGGCTAAAATTTCTTGACCTTGATGAGCCAATTCATCCCTATGTTGTCAAACACTTCTATACGAATTTAACATATGATGACACACATCTTGAAGTAAAATCCTACTTGTATGGCAAATATTTTTCTATGACCAAATCTAGATTGAATGAGATCCTTGGTACTCCTAGCTTTTCTCACATAAACCTTGCTCCAATATATTAGCCTCACACCTCCTATACTCGAAATCAAGTTGTCCTAGCTGTGAGTGGAGGAAAAGTCGATACCTTGTTCAAGGATCCTTTCACAAGTATCTTTCCCCATCACGAAAGTTGCCCACCACATAATCATTCATGTAGTACTTCCTAGAGTTGGTCGCTACATAGGAATAAATCTCCTCGATCTAGTTGTTCTTGCACACCTTGTAGATCATGCAGTCCCTAGAATTTCACTAGGAAATCTTCTCATATATCAACTTATCAAAACAAAAAAAAGTACATTCTAAATAGACCAAGGGTGCTCATCTCTACTTTGGAAATATTATCTTTATGATTCGTAAAACCTTTAGAAATATCTTATTTGCTGAAGATGAAGATGTCCTTTACCCCCACCAAAAATGATAAAATCTTCTTCGACTTACCAAGGATACCACTCAAAATAGTGAACACCCTTCTGCATCTGAGTATGAGGATATTGTACATCAAGACCCTGAAGCCACTAGAGTTCCCTCTATAGCTGAAATCCCTGAGCAAATTCCTCAGCCACTTAGAACACCCTTTACAGCTGTTGGAGCTTCCTCATCCTTCACATGGCATCCAAGTAGAGAAGGTTGGGCTTCACTGTGCACCAAAGGCCAAAATGTGCCAGAGCGAGTGAAAGGCCGAGTTCCACCAGCCCTCAAGCACCGCTCCCCGAGCGGACTCGCCCCCGGCTCGTGGATTAGGCGCCTCCCCTTCCTAGCGACGCTTTCTTTCTTTTTACTACGCAAGCAAGCCGGGGGGTGAGGAAAGCAGCTTTCTTTGCCGCGATCCACACCGGGTCAAGGGAAGGGAGAAGCAGGGCTCAAAGAAAGTGGACACTATGTCAATCCAACTTAGCACAATGTCCACCCAGCTAAGTCAAGCTCTTGAGTTATGATAAGTAGTTTTTATATAGATAATCCTGTGTCAAAACACTTTCATTTTCAGTTCAAATGTATATTCTCACATGCCTATCACCTTTTTCTCAAACTTTTTGTGTAGCTGACATGTAGAGCTTTATACCAAAATATATGCATATATTGATAAAATCCCAGCTCTCGTTATCTCATTTTGATTTACTAATTAATTGTTGATCTAATACATTCTATTAAATCATTCATTTTATGAGGAACACATCTGATTTATCTACTCATTAGAAACTAATGTATGAGATGCTAGTTGTTGTTTTGTCTTTAGCACAAGATATATTGAAGCTGTCAGAATTTGTTTTTGGATGTGTTTGCTGCTTTTTGGGTTGTTGCTGCAGAAGCTGCCACCTGTCCAGGGCCTCTCACCTTTTTGAAGCTACACCAGAAGATTCTCTTGGAGGGGACAAATGACACAATCAGGGAGGAGAGGAAGAATCAGAAGGTTCTGAAGAAGAATATAAGAGGAGGAAAGCTGCTGCTGATGAGTAGGGGGCTCTCTCTCTCTCTCTTCTCTCGAATTCTCTCACTCTCTCCAGTGGAAAAGGCTGAAGCTGATTTGGATTTGAAGAGGAGGAGCTGCACAGAAAAACCAGAAGAAAGAAGAGGAGGAAAACTGCTGCTGAGAAGCTTTCAGTTTGATACTTATCTTCTTATCTATTGTCCTGAGTCATGTATCTATTGCAGAACACTCTATTGTCTGTAATTTTGAACTCAGAAATGTATAGCTAAACCTTTTATTTCCTAAGGATGGTAGTAGTCTAGGATAATACTTGTGTGTGTGATGAAACATCTTTTATTT
>LTAE01005080.1:11530-23818 GCA_001647135.1 Pontederia paniculata | reverse complement strand
ACTGGCGGAAGCGGTTGACGAGAAGACTTTGCAAGATGACAGACATCACAGGAGTGGATGGACAAGAGACCTGAGATGCTGGAACCTGATGAAGAAAAATGCAGGACTTTGCGAACAGTCTGGGATGTTGGATGACCAAGACGGTTGTGCCATTGAAGGGCTGATAGGAGGGTAAATGAAGAGGTGCGTGATATCGAAGTTTGAGGGAGACAATAAAGGACATGCTTATTGGGTCCTTGAAGCAGGATTTTGTGCGTGTGGCAATCCTTGACAACAAAAAAAAATAGGATGAAATCCAAAATAGCAATTGTTGTGAGTTCAAATTGAGAAACACATAACAAGAATTTGGAGATGGAAGGAACACATAAAATATTACGAAGTAGAAGAGGAGAACCATTGGAGGGAAGAGAGGAATATCCTATATGGCTGATACCTAATCGCATACTATTTCCAACCTAGATTTGCTCTGATCTAGTGTAAGGTGCTGCAGTACGTAAATATTGCAGGTCCTGTATGACATGATGTGTAGCACCAGTGTCAGAAATTTAGTCACTATATATAAGCTCGTAATGCTGAAAGGAATGACGAAGATAACCAGTGGGCGCTGTAGTGGAAGTCGTGTATGCATGCGATGTTGTTGAAGCTACAGAGGTTGGAGTAGGTACTGATCCTTGATGACGAAACCTGCACTTATATGAACTATGTCCATGAAGACCACATACAGGATAAGGATCACGTCTTGGGGCAGCAGAATTACCTCGTCCTTTGCTAGATCCAGATCCACAATTTCTGTTAGAAGAAGTCACAGAGGTCGTCGATGAAAAATTAGCGATTGGTGGGAAAGCTGTGTCAGTTGAAGGATGCATCACTGCAAGCCGTATTTCATGGCTAACAAGAATGATGTGTAATTCATAATAAGAAATATGTTCTAGTCTAGATGATAGAGATGCAACAATATCACCAAATCTGGACCCAAATTCTAAAACACAATAGCATTGAATTGGGGCGTGGAAACCGAGTGACCTGATGCTGCCAATTCATCTGCAAGATATTTCAATTGCCGTAGATAAGAGGCTATTGAATTATCTCCTTTCTTAAGAGATTGCATCTGCATAGTTAGTTGCAAAATTCTTGTATGAGAATGGACACCAAAGACCTGATGAAGAGAACTCCATACCGAATAAGATGTCTCCAATCCAATCACATGAGGAAGTACTTCCTCAGAAAGGGAAGAAATGATCCAACTAAGTATAAGTTGATCTTTGCGAACCCAATCGGTATACGCCGGATTGAGTGTTCAAGTAGAAGCAGAACCATGAGACACAGTTGAGAAGACAACTATCATAGATGGCGGGCAAATAGAGGTGCCATCAATAAATTTGTAGAGATCAAAACTGCGAAGCAAAGGTAGAAACTGCATCTTTCAAAGAAGATAATTGATTGGAGTTAGTTTAATGGAGAGTGCATGATGAATCTGTCCAAGAGATGGCAAACCCGTAAGGAATGCAAGTACATCAGAAGATGCAGAGTTCTGAGACGAGGAAGTAATCTTGGCCGCGTCAAACAACACGGTCTGTGTCGCACAGCACAATCTGTGTTGTCAAACGACACTGTCCGTGTTGACTACACGGTTTGAGAGAGAGGACGCGATGAGGAACGGGCGCGTCGTTGGAGAAGGACACGACTTGCGTCGAAAGTAGTGCATCAAAGGAAGAGCACGTCGAGCGGGATGGACGCGTCGAGAGCGCGTCTGGGGGGGGGGACACGACTCGTGTCGATGCAGGCAGCAGAGGCATGTTGGAAGAGTGCGTCGAAATGGCACGTCAGAGGGGCCGCACACGGCCCGCGTCGGTGCATGCGGCGTCAGCGCAGAGGCATGTTGGGCTCGTCAGAGTGGAGGAGCGCGCTGTAAGGGCTCGTCAGAGTGGAGGGCGCGTTGCAGAGGCGTGTTGATGGCAGTGCACGACGCGTCGAAGGGGTGAGTCACTACCCGCGTCGGTGCAAGATGCAGCGGCGTCGGAGGGGGCCGTCAAGTGCGCCAGAGGAAGAACATGTCGTTGAAGAAGGACACGATGACGTCGTGACAAAAAATAGTCTGTGTCGATAGAACACGACCCGCGTCGTATTGAGGGGTCCGCCGATGGATGGCGAATCTGCAGAAGGGAAAAAAAAGAAGAGAAGAGAAAAAGATTATGGCTCTGATACCATGTTAGAAGAATAATAATGAAGAAAATATTTTTCTATATCATACTTGTGAGTCTGTACATCTATATATAGTACATAAATGAATAAGAAGAATAATCATCAATATCTATCTAATCTAACCAGAGAATACTATCTAAACTAATCTAAATATCACATATATAGATAATATCAAATCTCGATAATATCAAATCTTTATAAATGATAAGATTAAATTCACTAACACATTATTTTGTTATAACATTATAATGATTTAATGATATTGGTTTATTTAATTTTTTACTATAAATAAAGATTAAAAAACAATTTAAAACAAAGAATCTGAATTCATGTTTATGATGATAAGAAAAAAATACGAATATTAAAAAATATCTAATATATATGTAAAAATAAAATAATTTAAATCAAAATAAAGAAATTAGAAATAAAAATGTCTAACATCTAAACTCGAAATTAAATTCTCTAAGTCAATGGAGGTAATTTTGTTTTTTTTTTTAAATTATCAAACATTTAATCGAGTCAAAACTTTATTACTCCAAGTCTTAGAAAGCTATTGAGGTTAAAAATAGAATGATATATGATTTTTTTTATAGATCAGAGTTATTTTAAGATATCGACAAATTGTTTAGGTAACTACCAGTAATAAAGTGGATAATGGTAAACATAATTTTGACAAAGCGCAACTGTCTCGAAACTGTAATCAATAAAGTGAAATGAGGAAAAATAAACGGGTTGAATTTAGACATGATAATATCGCAAGTTTCAGAACATAATTAACGAAGTACAGAAACAAAGACCGATAAGGAAGAAGTGTCATAAAGATCATACCACCTTCCACTTAGAAGGAAAAAGGCAGGCAAAGTGTTAATTTCTTTTTTTTTTCTTGACTACAATCAACCGACTAATATAGATAAAGAATAATAGATTAAAAAGTGCACATAATTCTTTATTAATAAAAAGTAATAATGTAAAATGTTTTACATCACGGA
Organism: Pontederia paniculata; assembly: GCA_001647135.1. Classification (NCBI taxonomy): domain Eukaryota; kingdom Viridiplantae; phylum Streptophyta; class Magnoliopsida; order Commelinales; family Pontederiaceae; genus Pontederia; species Pontederia paniculata. The sequence continues at coordinate 20,627 of LTAE01005080.1, read as the reverse complement.
ATAGACACCATCACATAAATTTCACTTGTGAAAATTAAATTAGAAACCTCTCGTTATTCAAGTCAAAAGGTGATTTTTTTTCAATGTATGATTAATCATGATCGGGAGAGCACAAGAGGAGCTGTGCCCTTAAAATGGCTTTTCGCTAAAAAAATAATAAAAATAAAAATATGAATTAAACATTTTTATATTCTAATTTATTAAATATTTATAAAAATCTAAGAATAGAATTAGTATTTAAAAACTAATCAAGGCATGGATTTTTATATATAAATTATTTTATTAAATATATATTTGAAATAATTAAAATAACATTTTCATTCTGTCTAATAATAAAATTTAATGAAGGTGAAAAAATACCTATGTGATTAATCGTTCATTTTAAATTAATAATTTAAATTAAAATAACTTAAAATGATTTAACTATTATAAAATATATTATAATTTTAAATTATTTTAATCTGTACTATAGATTCAAAATGAATGATTAATTATTAGTGTGTTTCACTTTAAAACACATAAATCATATTTTACCTCAATTAAATCTAATAATAATTCTTCGATAAAATGTTTCTTGAGTTTAAGTACGTTATTTAGATAAATAAAAATCCATCAATGAAGAAAAGATATAAATGAATTTTATAAATAAAATATTTCTGCATTTATATTTTTATAAACGTTTTTTTGTTATTTGGATAAAAAAAGAAAGTCACTATTAATAAATGAGCGGTAAAACTGAAGAAAGCTTCTTTTATAATATGAATAAATTTGAGACATTTATTTTCTTATGAATAGATAAATAAGCAAGCTTAATTTTCCATATAAGTCCTTCCTACAAAACTCTGACACCGTCTTAGGGAACTTAGAAAAGACGTACACGCATCACAACATTCAATCAAGTTACCTTTTCCATTTCCCTCCATAGTTCATGACGTGAATTTCCTTTTTTTGGTACTAGATGGATAATAATTGACATAATTTTTTTTGGAACGAAATTAATATATATGAACGGTGGACACATTCATTTAATTTAAATAAAAAAGACTATCATATTTTAATTTATTATACAAACACGTTACTATGTAAAAAAAAATACTCATATGACATTTATTTAGATGACGAGTTAGAAAAAAAGATCGTCCAACGAAAAAAAAGAAAATAAAATAAAAATTGAACAAGGATGTCGTGCAGCTCATAATTTTCTCTTGCCTTTTCCATTATAAATAACTTATAAAATATCAAGTTTTATCTTTTAAGATACGTGTATCTTGATATAACGATAATTTTGCATGGCATGCATTCTTAAAAGTTGCATAACCATTTTATATACCTTTAAAAACAGTTAAAAGTATTATATATATATATATATATATTATAATATGTCATATTTTGAAGTTCAAAAAATGCTTATTCTTTTAAATTTTTTAATTTGATATAATAATTTCACATGAACAAGTCTTAAATAAATTTAATAATATGAATGCGTATTGCATATGTGTGCAGTATATAAATTTGCTACAAGATAAAACTTTACCTTTTTTTCTATATAAGCTTTATCTTAACAACTCCAAGTTTTTATTTTTTTAAATCTATTTTAACATTTGGACTCTCTCAAAGGTATATAAGCATTCTTTAATGACAAGACTTCCCCAACTTCCAAGGTTTGCAGAACTGGTTGCGTGTTACGCCTCTGATTCCACAGCAGCCGTAGCCATCGTTCCCGTCGCGCCGTTGGGCACCGTCCAGGAAATGGTCGAAGCCAGAAACGATCCGGCGACGGCGGCCCGGGGTCGGATCGCCGTCCTCGCTTCCCACCTCGTGGCGGCTTCCGGAGATCGTTCTACTTTCCTTGCGACGTCCCCAGTCTCCGCGAACGACGTCGCATCGCCTCCAGCAAACCTCGCCGGCAAGGTGAAGATTGTCGATGAGCGAACGGGGAAGAACTACCAGATTGAGGTCTCCGCGGAGGGAACCATCCGATCTACCGATCTTAAAAAGGTATCAAGAAATTCACCCCTTTGAATTCTCCAAAATTTCTCCTTTTCCCTTACGTGTAATCTTCTTCTACCGATTTGATTTGTTTTATGATTGAATTTTGAGATTCTAATTATGCCTTTCCCGTTATATATTTGTTTGTATTTTCTTCTTTTTCTATTATTTTATCTCATAGATTGCAATTTCAAATCAATTGAAATAAAAAGAGGTGACGAACACGGGTTGGGATGTTATACGTGTGACTATAGTTCAGTTATCTTTTATCATTTGCTTATTAGCATATCCACAAGTAGAAAACTCTTATGTAGTTCCTAATTTTGATATGATACTTGTTATTCGTCCGTTTGGCCACACAGATTTGAGATTTGTTGATATATTCCACCTGTGAATTCATGAGGGCCAAAATTTCTCTTTCTGTATATTGTTTATGAGCCATCCTGCTCCTGTGATCACAGTTACCATATTGTTGGACAGTTGTCCCTTTCATGATCTCATTTTGATCTATACACATTGTTATATCAAATTGTATCCATGGACCATTCAGCCGCATATCCATTTTGCGTTGAGGTGCTGCCAAAATTTTTGACAAAATCCATAACTTAGATTATCTTTACTTATCATGTTTTCACAACGTCCAAATATTTGAACTTGATATAGTGGTTTGTCTATATTAACCCCTCGTGACCGCTAACAGTCGAATAAGTCGGGGTTGGTCGTCACAACTTTTGTTCGAATTTATATGTTGCTAATTGCTTCTATTTCATATGTGGGAGGACGGTTTACGATTAATAATCCCATATCATTTTAACATGATTTGTCAGATTAAAGCTGCGGAAAACGATAAGGGGCTTAAGCTCTACGACCCGGGCTATCTTAATACTGCGCCAGTTCACTCATCAATTTGTTATATCGACGGAGATGAAGGCATTCTTCGATATAGAGGCTACCCAATTGAGGAGCTAGCTGAGAAAAGCACATTTCTTGAGGTGGCCTATCTCTTAAGTGAGTGTAGTGTTGACTGATGATTTAATGTGCTGGGTTATGTTTTAGTATTATATCCATTTTTTTTTATCGTATTGATTCTGATACTTTTGCTTTCTAGTGTATGGTAATTTGCCTTCTCAGAGCCAGCTGTCTGACTGGGAGTTTGCAGTTTCTCAGCATTCTGCTGTTCCTCAGGGTCTTCTGGTGTGTTTACTAGCCATGAGTATTTCAACTGAACTGCCGTATATTATTTGTTACCATCAAATGTTAACTTTTATGGTCTCAAAAGTAGTGTGTCCAGTACTTTAATGGTCTTAACGTCCGGAACATCATTTATTGGTTTCTGCAGGACATTATTCAAGCGATGCCTCATGATGCACATCCAATGGGCGTGCTTGTAAGTGCAATGAGTGCACTTTCTGTGTTCCATCCAGATGCAAATCCTGCTCTTAGGGTAAGTATAATATAATTATTGGAGTTTCTCGATGCACTAACACAGACATTTCTTGGATAAACTTGCATAGTTGCATATCAAGCTGGCCACATTATACACATTGCAACTAATGTTGAAAAAAAAGTGAATTGACCTTCAAATTCAAAAATGCATCATGATATTTTCTCTAAAGCGTTATCATAACATGGCAATAGTATGTTGTTGAAACAAGACATCTAGTGAAAATGTACAATTTTCAGACATCATAGATAACATTAATGCATGCTGATTATGCTTTTGTTGCGACTGTGAGAAGGATATAATGTGTATTATATTGCTTTTTTAGGGCCAAAGTATTTATCAGTCAAAGCAAATGAGGGACAAACAAATTGTGCGGATCCTTGGCAAGGTATGTTTTCACATCCATTTTCAATTGGTTTTTCAGTTACGATTGAGCCTCTTCTCCTTTTAAAAAAAAATACTAGGAATCATGCTTTGGCTTTTCCATGTAGCAATCAAGTTCATTATTTTGATTGTTACTTTTTCCATATTGATAGGCACCAACAATTGCAGCTGCAGCATATTTGAGGTTAGCTGGAAGGCCTCCAGTACTTCCTTCCAGCAATCTGTCTTATTCAGAAAATTTCTTGTACATGTTGGACTCACTGTAAGTGTTCATATCATTGATGCTTTTCTTACATTGTATGCTTATTCCTTTTCGCTTCACCCTTTTGGTAATTTTGGCACTTAGAATTAGGTGCAGATGACAGTTATGTAGTCATTGCAGAAATTTGCATCTCATATATCTTCCTCTAATTATTCAGGGGCAATAAGTCCTATAAACCTAATCCCAGACTTGCACGTGTACTTGATGTGCTCTTTATCTTGCATGCTGAACATGAAATGAACTGCTCTACAGCTGCTGCAAGACATCTTGCATCCAGGTAATTGTCTGCTCTGGAAAACTGGGCAAATTAAACATTTCATTTCTTACTCCTGATTCAATTTTCCAGTGGTGTGGATGTTTATACTGCTATTGCTGGAGCTGTTGGAGCATTGTATGGCCCCCTTCATGGTGGTGCAAATGAGGTGATGTATGAGCAGTAAATAGATATGAATACATGATGCTGCATTGCAGTGACCACTTGGGTCTGTATAGTTGACTAACATCTATTTCATGTTCTCCTAATGTTCTGTCTCATTGTTGCTACTGTGACCTGCTAGAATTAAAACTTAAGCTGGAGGAAAAAAATGCTAAATGAAATATCCTTTTTTTGTTAAGCTTACAGATTTCAAATGTATTTTGTGATTAAAATAATTCTCGAAACAAAAAATTCCACTCGGGCAAATGCTAAAATATGTTTAATGTTTTCCTTTATTTCTTTCTATCGCCTGGTATCTGAAGGATCATTGTTCTAATTTTCCCCTTACTTTTTGCTCTTAAAATTGCTTACAATTTTCTAGACAATATAGAGCGTTGCTTCATGACTCCACCAAAATTTCATATAAGCTCTTGTCCTATGTCCTTTGACTTAATTTTGCTGTCTGATTAGATTTTAGCTCAATCATCAGAATGATGCTGAGCATCTATCATGCTGCATTTAATACCATCTGGAGCTAAACTTATCAATTCCACTCTCTTTGAACCAAGAAAATTCTTAACAAAATAAAACTCTGGTTTTTAATTGCAGGCTGTGCTTAAAATGCTGAATGAGATTGGAACAGTTGAAAACATTCCTGACTTCATTGATGGCGTGAAGAACAGGTGCATCATCTTCTGGAAAATCTATACTTGTGTAATAAATAAATGAATTGCATATATCGTATCCAAAATTTTTCCCTCAACCTTCTTCTCTTTATTGGTTTTGTATTATTGTTAAATGCTTTTCTGAATACTGCCAAAACTATAGGAAGAGGAAAATGTCAGGATTTGGACATCGTGTGTACAAAAACTATGATCCACGTGCCAAGGTTATACGCAAGTTGGCCGAGGAGGTTTTCTCAATCGTAGGACGGGATCCTCTTATTGAGGTTGGATTTTCTCCCAAGTTGACTTGATATTTCATTTTGGTCAGTTGCATGATGATTTGGATAATTGAGGTGGTTCCATTTATTATCTTTTTGTGATGTCATTCATGTCAGTGATATTGTTTGTTCGTATTTATTTATTTATTATCAATACATGATTTTAGGAACTATAATAAATATATAACATCTTTATTTTGAATCCCAATTAAGTGCTTTAAGATGAAATAGTTCTTAATCTTCAGAATTTTGGCTTGTACAAAATAAGCAAAACTTCCCAGGGCAACACCAAGTTTATCTGTGACATATTGATCTCTGAAAGGAATCCAATAAACTTTGTTACTTCCTGATAAATTAAAACATATCATATGCATCTGCTAATTTATTCAGTTTCTTTTGGGCGTACTTTATCGGATACCATCTCAGGATATATTTCCTTTTAATATTAAGGATTTCCTGTTATTTGGTTAATTAATTAAGTTTCTTTATAAATTTTCAGGTGGCTGTTGCCTTGGAAAAAGCAGCATTATCAGATGAGTACTTTGTTAAGAGGAAGCTTTACCCCAACGTCGATTTCTACTCTGGCTTGATATATCGGTATGATAGGAATTTTCAATTTTTTAAGTACTTCTATCAAGGGCTAATGGCAGCTCCAACTAAATGATAATCAGGGCAATTGGGTTTCCTACGGAGTTCTTTCCCGTTCTGTTTGCAATCCCGCGAATGGCTGGATATTTAGCACACTGGAGAGAGTCACTTGATGACCCTGATACAAAGATCATGAGGCCCCAGCAGGTAGGTTTCCTTTTTCTTTTGGGAACAAGGACTTGTATATCGATAGAAATAAATGCTTTGCTATGCAGACAAATTCATTAAATATGGATACTATACCATTGACCACATACTTAAAAACCAAAAAAAGTTCTATTATATACTCAAATAAGTATTCTTTTCCTTATCTTTTTGTACTTTCGATAGAGTATGTATACTAACAAAAATCTTAATAGGTATATACGGGCGAATGGTTTCGACATTATTTGCCTCTGAAAAATCGGCAGCTCTCAACCGAAATTGACAAGCTTGGACAGCTATCTGTTTCTAATGCAACAAAGAGACGGTTGACAGGCACTGGGTTATAGGCTTTATTAGTCCAATTTTCAGAACTTGTTAATAAAGTAAATAAGCTTCTCATCATCATCTTCCCTGCTGGAGATGTTTGACTCTCTCGTTGTAACATGAATGATAAGATACACAATAGGTAGTTAATTTCCTCATGCATGTTGTTTATTTATCTTTCTGATACCCTGTAATAGCGATTGCTAATAAGACAATGACAGCTTGCATTAATAATTAGTATATTTGCTCTCAAGGTTGTCAAGATCTCGATCTTTTACGATTTATCTTACGATCATCCTATATTTAACTCTCTACCAATTCTACGATTTAAGTCATAGGATTTTTACGATCTTCATAAGATCTTTCACAAAATTAAACGATCCTTATTTGATCGTCGATCTTGCAACTCTCCTCCGATCTTAGGTAAGATTTCGATCTTAACAATCTTGTTTGTTTGCTCTATTATTCTGGGATTTCCGACAAGTTTCTCATGTACTTCTACTGCTTTATTGTCTTTTCTTTTTGAGGATAAATAGTCTGTGATAGAGCACTATGATTATCATAGCAATGATTTACTTAGTGCCTTTGGATAGAGGAAGGGAATGAAAGAGAGGAGAATATGTTAATTGAAGAGAGGGTATTGGAATGTAGAAATATTTCCTTATCATTTAATTTTAACTTGAGCTAAAATGACTCTAGTTAGTTGGAAATGTTAATTTTTACTTTCTCACCTAATGAAATGCTTCCGAAATTCAAGATGTTTACTGATGGACGAAGCATTTCATTAAACATATCTGAAACTGGTTCGACAAAGTTATGCAATACCCACAATAGATATTTATTCTCAACAAGTCTTTTTGATTAGATCATTGAATCCCACGTTTGATTAGATCAATAAGTCTAACGTTTGATTTGAGGCTTCTTATCCTCCTTTATTTATAACTTACTTTGTTACCTTCTAAATCCATAAATTTCTTACAGTTCTCTATTTATAATTTTTTTGAGACTGTTTGGTTTAAAGAATACGGTCCAAAATTAGACATTAATATGTTTTTATTTTGTCTAATAAAAGTTTCTAATAAAGTTAAATTAAGTTTAGCAAAAATATCGAATGATTTTCTTTTTTTTTAAAAAAAATTATTCATGAAAGTAGTTCAAGTTCCCGACTCATCACTTGATGCAATTACTGAGAACTGAGACCTATCAAGATCTTATCTTTCCACTTAATTCACCAATTGACAGCTCTAATGTAACGCCCCCATAAGATCACCCCGCCACGTGGCAGAATGCCATCCTAGAGTCGTTACACATCATACATAATTTTAACTTAAAGATTGACAAAAAAGACTTGATCAACAAAATGCGGAAGAATTAAAAATTTTAAATATTCAAAATTGTTTTTCATAAAATAAACTAAATAGTGCGAAAATCTGACGTCAATAAATGTCTTAAAAGTCTAACTAGAACAACTCAATAGTAAATACTAGAACATAAGAGAGAGACTACTAGGATCATTAGACATGTGCAACACAACAGTCATCATGAGCACCAGTCGCCGCATGCACCACTAGCATCCTGTACTGTAGACTACTCACCTGCAGGATCCAATATAGGGAAAAGAAGTATCCATGAGCTATGAAGCTCAGTATGTAAGACAATCAATAGATAAACATGACATGATAAATAAAAGCAATATGAATAAACTAATGATAAAATTAAAAAGTCAATTATTCATTTCTCTATCTTCTTTACATTTCTTAATATCTTTCATCATCTTGATCATTATATTTTCATATATCATCTTTAACTTACATCATCTTTCATAACTTAACATCTTAACATCTTAGCATCAAGAGTGAGCTATGACTCATAGTCAAACATCAATCACTCTGAGCATACTTAACATAAAGAGTGAGCTATGATTATAGCCAAACATCAATCACTCTACAACATCTTACTTATCTACTTATCATACTTCATCTTATCATATTTCTTTGAACATCAATCATCATTAATCAATAATCATCATAAATAATCCTAATCCTCTAATACAATATGCAAATGCAGTATTTAGACCAGGTGGTTATCTTTGACTTATCTCATTAGTGCCTTTGAAATGACTTTGAGGGTTGCTTTGGTGACTTTGAATTGCTCATGAGTCTTGGAGGTCTCGCCATAGGTCAATGGGGGTGCACAAGCCATGATCAACATAGGATGCTCGATAAATCCTTTTGTTGCAGGGCGGGGAGAAGCTAAGCAACAAGAACTGGGTGGCAGCAGTCCTACCCGTCCTATCTTAAACATCATTACGCTCCCAAAACTTAACGATATATGGCGACCTCATTTAATTTAGGTGAAGCATGGTGACTTTTTATCTTGTCCACATAATTAATCCTTAATGTTCACAAGACATGATATGAAGTAAAACATCTTTTCAATATTTAACAACTTAAATCTTTCATCATTCATGACTTTACTAGAAAATCAGCATCTTCTGTCACGGCCCGTGAAATACATATCACGACCGTGATAATAGGCTTCACG
>LTAE01005079.1:0-20319 GCA_001647135.1 Pontederia paniculata | reverse complement strand
AACGTATATATTATAACTTTTAATTTTATACATGATTAAATTTTATACTTAATAAATATATCATAATAAATTAAAAGTAAAAGTATATAAATACGTTAATATTAGTATCATTAACTTTTAAAATTAAATTAATAATGTTTAATAAATAAACAAGGAAGGATAATATATAAAATATTTTATTAAAAGTATGGTACAAATAATTTTAGATTTTAATATTAACTAATATGAAATTAAATTTTTACTTTTAAGATTAAATATTAAAAATTTAAATTAAAACGTAAAGCTAAAATAAATTAAAAAGTAAAACAAAAAGAAGTAAAAGGAGAAAAGAAATAAAAAAGAAAAGAAATAGTTAACAAAAAATGTCACATCAGACCAAAAAAAATTAAAAAAAAAAAAACTGCCCTTGGGTCGAACCGCCAGGTTCCTGCTGCCACCATAACCTGGGTCACGTAACCCCAGATTTTGGTGGCCTGGTTCCACCTTGGGTTATGCCAAACGGTTCGCGTTTGGCAGAACCAGGTGGAACCAGGCTCAGGTTCCACCTGGGATTTCATCCCAAATGCAGCCAAGATGTCATATAAGTTACAACACATAATTCTCAATTCATAAGTTCACAATATATTAATTAGTAGAATTTATGTTTCGTGTTAACAAAAAAATGAAAATGATATATATGATACATAACAATATATTCAATGATCAAAATTTGATCAATTTTATAAAGTAACATAAATTAAACTAAATACATAATGAAACCTAAGAAAGTAATATGTGATTCAAAATAATATAATTAATTACTCTAACATTTAATCAATTACACAAATTTAATGAATGAATAATATGCATCTAATTTAGAGTATCAATTTTTTTCAAAATTTTTGAGAAAAAAATAATTTTTTTCTTTTATGCACCCGGTTCAATCAAAACCATCGATTTGGTCGGTCGAACTCGGATTTTGACCGGATTTGATCGGTCCAAACTGGTTCAAAAGTCTCTTCGGTTCAACAGTGACTCATGATCCGTTTTTGGAGCCGGATAGCGGTCCGACCGATTCGATCGGCCGGTTCGGTCCGGGTTTTACAACAACTGATATGAAGAGAGGAGCACGTGGCGTCTGATAATTACTAGCAATTTTAGATAAACAATGCACTATAATTTTTGTCTCGAGATTTGATTTTGTTGAAAATTACTTATAATTTTGGATCAATGTGCCACACACTTAAATTCATATATAAATATAATATTAGCAATTAAAGATAATTTCCCACCTTACTTGATAGTTTCAATTTCACTGGTAAAATATGTTCTTTTAGGGTGCACTGATATAGTAATATTTAGCAAATAGTTAAATAAATTACCAGAGATAGCTACCATTTATATTGGGACAAATGAATATCTTGATTCGCTAGAAATTGGACAGATAAAAGGGTTTATAATGCAATTGCATTATCTGGTCCAATTGTTCTTTTTGTTTCTTTCTCCAAATTGCTCATACTATATGGCTGAGTAATAACGAATAAATCTTCTCATATCAATATACTGACATATTTTGTTAGTCATTTGGAATAGCTTCTTTATCACTAGATGAACATAAATCTGGAATCAAAACAAAAAAAAATGCTAAATCTATTAGAAAATAAAAAATAGGGTCTTGTTCTTGTTTAAGCGAAAATTAATTGGGGCAGTAAGAGTCCTCTCTGCTTCTACACCCTACCTTGGAGCATGTATTTGATGGTGTTAAGAGTTCAAGCTTTAACAAATTTCAATATGTCCAATGTATGTTTATTTAAGTTGATAAATTTTAAAATACAAATGGTTGATGTTGTCAGTTATGCGCATGAGAACAACTGAACAACCAAAGCTTTTTTTATTACTTCTTTTTCTCCCTTTCTAGACTGTCTTGTTCCCTAGCCCTTCAGATTGTTCAAAAGGCGCAATACCAAAGAGGCATTACCCTTTCAGAATGATCGTTTAGGTGGGTGAAAAAGGTTTCCTTATACACATTGAGGTCAGTCATTTGAAGTAGAAAATACTTTTCTGTAGCTTTACATGCTCAGCATGAACAATTTGGATAACAAATAACCTTCCTCTCTCTTCCTGCCTCTATAAAAATCAAGTCAGAAGGCTGTGAAATGATTTTGCAATGATGGTTGATGGATCATTTGTAGATCTGCTGGTGTGAGGCATGCACCATCATTTGAGATCATGTTCCTGGTGTTAAAATGTACACAACAATGATTACAAAGATTCATAAGAAGAAAAAATAACTGAGAACAAGGGAAGAAAAAAAATAACTAAACACGTAGACATGACTTGAAAACTTTGATTACAAAGACAACTGTATTTGTCATTCTTTTGCTTATCCCTGTGTTCTTATGTTCTCTGTCTCATGTTTCATTTCAAAATAGCTTCTGTGGTTGCTTCTTTTTCCTATGACAAACAATTTTCCTATGAAAATATAAGTCTTTAAAGAAAATGCTGACCATGAAAGAAAAAAAAAAACACCCCTGAGATTGAAGAGGTGGCAGCCAACGAAGACAATTGAGTGGAGGCTGATACAGATTATGAGATTTGTTATAAGTAATCTGAATCACTAGGACATTAGTAGGGGTTATGATGACAGCATAACAGAGTGAATAATAGTTGAATGGCCTTTGTTTTAGGTGCAAGTTTATGCATCTTTATCAGATATATATGTCATTTCTGGATGGTGTTTGGTTACAAGGCATGCATCCAGTGCTGCATCTTTTCTTGATCTCCTCTTCCTCTGCACTTGAGATTTTATCCACTGGGTTTCAGGTTTTATATCTACTCATATTTACCATGTCAGACATGTCTGATTGGTTGTCATATACATATATATGCTTCTTCCCTGTGTCTAGTACTGATCAATTGCAGAAATTTATATGTGGACATAAATTCATAAAGAAGTGTACAGGGTAGTCTCACTCTCGAGGTCTGGATGCCCAGAGGGAGCTGAGTGCACGCAGCCGCGTGTAGTACTCTCCGATTGCTAGGAAGCATCTCGCCGCCTGCCTGATAGTCAATATCCGACGCAGTTGGTGCAAGGTCACTTGCCTCAATCTGTCGGCCTGAAATAGTCACATATTATAGTAAAACAGTCACTAATAATTACTTGCAGTGCGTAATCCTTCTGAATTTACAATTTGGAAAAAAAATCAATGCCGAGAAGTTTTTGGTTCACAGATATGAAAGGTTTACTGTCTTTTTGGCAACATTGTCCAACATCACACTATTGACTGGACATATGGAGCAAAGCGAAGCTTAAACTTTATGGCCTTCTAGAGGTTGGAGGTTGGACTCTTATGATAGCTACTATGATATCATTTAATGCTCCTTTAGAAAAATATACAATTTAATGTTTGATTTTTGTATATTATTGGTAGCAAAATAATTATGGTTAACAACTACTAAAAATTGAATTAAAAATATAAACAACTTGAACAACTAATACCTCAACATATTTTGAGTAACTAAAGTCAATTCTTAATGGATATTTTTTAAAAAAATCTATGTAGAATAAGCATGCTTTACCTAATTGATAAATTAAAGTTGAATATTAAGCAACTAGGATTATAAGCATGAATTAATTATTTATTATCTATTTCAATATGACTAGCTTGCATGTCGCCTATCCAAAATTTCAACAAAATAAAAACTTTCCATTTAGTTAGAGTTTTGTTCAAACATTTACTCCTTCAACTATCCTCCTCGCGAAGCTCAACTGTCAAATTATATCATTTTAATTATGTCATTTTATGCCAATTTTCAACAAAAACCTCCTAATAATGGACTGGAGTTAATTAATAAGTATGAAACAATATACATCATATAGACCTCATCATCCTGTCATGCTACAGCCGGTAAGTTTGAACATTTCATCTCTCGTGCATCTAAAATAAAATATAAGCTTATATTCCCATTGTTTGGTCCTTTTCTATCTATCTAACAAGAGAAAGCGACCACCCAAAGTATTATGATAGCTTACGGACATAAGAAACAATATTGAATTCAAATAGCTTTGTTGTTTGTGATTAATGTTCTATCAACTAGAAAGATAGACCAAAAAGAAGGACAAAGAAAGGCTAGAATAAGGAGGTGAGACACGAACTAAACTATACATATATAGGATACATACTAGTGACCCTTTTAAGGTTGAAACAGATAATATGCTGTTCCTTTACATTATTCCAACATGATTGCATGACTTTAGATACCTCTAGTTGGGCTCTCGATTTTATATATATCTGAACTAAACTACTTCAATCAATGTAGGAATCAGGCCCATGCCCTGCAAGAGTTAGTTTTCATATTTGTTATTTAATATGCCAATTGGTGCAAGTCCTCACAGGGGTCACACTCATTTAGAGCACTAGGCCCTATGTACAAAATGATATAAAATAATAGGCAATCAATGGGGCATAAAATTATTAAGCATAGAAAGCAAAGATACTCTAAAAAAATTGTAACATGGAGCACTCTACAATTGTTAGATCGAAATCTCATTACCCTTTTGTTTGTTCATGTATCTGCCAATCTAATCTTAATGGAGTGCTCCACACATGTGAAACACAAAGAACCCAATGGAGACATGGTTTTCTTATTAAGGGCATATTTGGTGGGGGTTGAAATGAGGAGGGTAAGAGTGGTGAGAGAGAAGAAGATTAATAATTTAATTTTGTTTAATTATATTTTTAGCGGGAAAAAATATTTTCTTCATCTCAATTCTCTTTCAAAAGTTCATTTTTATTTCAACTTTAAATTGAAATATAAAGAAAAAAAAAATATTTAGAATATATTTTAAATTTTAACCATATATAATTAAATATATAAATATTATTAAAGTACATTCGTTCAACAAAAATTATAATTCTTTTTTCTTTCTTTTAATTATGTCATTCAAACAATATTAATTATTTCACCCTCATTTTCTTCAATTTTTTCTTACTTTTCTTTTCCTTTGTTATCTTTCTTTTTCCTTGATAATTATTGACTCAAACAGATCCTAAGAAAAAATTAATATATGCTTCTAGTTAATGCAATGAAAGAGAATTAAATCATGTACTATGCCATGACAATAAAAGTAAGTAGATTAGCGAGTAATCACATGTTTTGGTCATGAATTAATTAAATGTCTTTTTCATGATCAAGAACATAATTAATCGTGACTTGAGATTAATTTATTAATATGTATATCCATCTTTCAATTTTCAAGGAATGACGGGGACAGTGGTTTGGTTGAATTCCGAATAGGAGATTTCAAGATCAAATTTCACTTAGTCTTTAGCTGAAAAGAAAAAAAAGAAGAAGAATTAATGGAGGAGAGTTGATTGATTAGGTCACGTCACCTCTCGGACAAATCTTTCGAGGTCGGTGAGCTTTCCGAGAGCGACGGCCATGTGGGCCATGTAGTTACTGACGTCGACGGCGTCGGTGAGGGATCCGGTGGCGACTTCCTTGGCCAAGGAGAGGTAGAGCTGCTCCAGTCCCTGCGACAGCGCCTCCTCCGCCTGGTGCGATGACTGCTGCAGGCCGCAGATCTCCGACAGCTGCTGCTCCGTCAGCGGATCCAGTTGAGGCATCAGAATCTGGACGCACAGGCACAAAGAGATCGATCAGTAACAATGCATGCATGCAGGTGTAGCTCTCAGGATCACATATAGATATGCATGGTATCTTACATGTCCACTAATTTGAGCTGCAAACTACGTGCTATAATTTTTCTGGCAATGCAAGTCTTATATGTATGCATGATGTGGTTGTTGGCCATATAACCAAAAGGTACGGAAAGTATAGATAGCTTTTGAAGAGTAATAACCTTCAGGAGCTCGGACGGCCGGAAGCCCCCCATCCACAGGAAGCAGCGCTCCGCCGGCGTCGTCCACATCCCGCTCAGGAGGTGGAACACGTCGGTCTTCGCCATGACGCCCTTGAGCTCGAAGAGCTCGTCGTAGTTCCTGATGCACTCGTCCACGAGGACGCCCAGGTTGCCATCCGGCAGGTGCGCGTGTAGCGCCCCCCGGAGGTCCCCTACGTGCTTGCAGTCATCGTCCAGCCACCGCGAGTACTCCATGTCGAACGTCGCCGAAGCTACACCAGCAGATTATTCATAAACACAGCTTTTTTTTTTTTTTTTACAGCAATCGTATAGAATGTATACATCTGTTTTATGATATATACCTGAACTAACAGCTCCACCTGCATTACCTGCTGCCCCTAAGAAGAGGCCCTAACACATCAAGATTAATTGGACACAAGAGCACATTAGTTGGATGTAATTCCTTTTTTTTCTGCAAGAATTGGAACACAAACTGAAATTTCATGTGTGGAAACAATTCTCAAACCTGTGATCTTGCTCTCTGGAGCTCCTGCTCTAACTGTTGCAGCCTGATTCTACTGGTCTCCAGGTTTTGCACATATGCCTTTTTAATCATGTTAAACATTGAAATTAATTGTACATTTCAAAGTATATGACATATAATTGGAGTTGATAACTGATTAGGAGTTTGGTCACTCCACCTTTTTTCTCAGTCTGCTCTTCCTGGCTGCCTCTCTATTCTGAGCCAAGCGCCTCAGAGTCTGATAATTACAGGTAAAAAAAAAATACATGGATAAAGTAACACAGATAATATAAAAAGAAAGATAGATTCAAATGTGATAATTATTCTGACTCAACTAGTAATTGATTAAGTTGTGTATATATAGTTAGAAGATAAGGTTTTGATAATGTCAAAATATATATTGACTTAATGATGCAGTTTAATTAATTTGTCAATATTTGGATATTATATATTACAGCTTCTCATATTCTTTGGCGTGTGATTCCAAGTCATGGGTTACTTTGTTTTCTTCAAGTGGCATGCTTCACATCTGACGCTGTTCATGAGCATACGCGGCTGTCCAGAGTTGAAAGATTATATAAACAGACCAAGGAACTGATCCACATCTGACACTGTTTATGAGAGAGAGTTGAGGAAGGAGGAACTATAGGGAAGGAAGTCGACCTTGGCATCAAGGAGTTTTCCATCTTTAGCTGAAGTTGAACCAGCCACCTTCCTCTGTGTGACAACAGGAAATTAATCAGGAAACGTAATCAGAAACGTCAGAGGTGCAACTTGAAACATCATGTTCTAAGTGGATTTGCACAAGTTACCTCTGCCTGCCAATATATTCTTGCACTTCCTATTGATTGAAGAAAATTATGTAGAAAAAGACTATATAAGAAATTCCTAGAAATTAAGACATGCATACCATAGAGAATATATATTTCCTATAATTAAGATCAGTTAAGAACAAAAACACAGATTGCTTAACTGTAACAAAGTGTAAAAAACCTTGAGTAGATTAATTCCAACTTGATCATGTCTCAGTAAGCAGCGAAGGTAAGGCACAAAGAAAAGGATCAATAGCTAAAGTATAATCTCCTGCCAATAATTAATTTGAAGATAACTCAAAGCACTGCAACTTTATATGTAAGAAAGGTTAAGAATTAATGTGGTTGCCACTTTACTACGTCGCATCTGTTAGATTTTCTGTCTCCATAACAAACAGTAAAAATTGCAAACTGTGAAGATGGAAGTTTGTTTCATGTAAAATTTATAAAGGGTGGAGTATGGAACTCAAAAACCAACAAAAGATCTCAGATTGGTGAAAACAGTAAACAAATCGAATCACCAGAGCAGTACCTTCTCTTGGGCTGTGAGCTGATGATTTGTGGCTGTTCCAGACCTGGAGGCACCACTACCCGCCATCATCATCATCTGCTGCTGCTGCTGCTGTTGCTGTTTCTTGTCAGCAGACTGATCTGAGGAGGCCTTCTTGCTTGCCGGGGAGTCTGATTCCATCTGAGACATATTGTGGTGTGCTGAACTCGAATCAGTGCTCCCTGCTGACTGTGAATTCCCCTGCTGGTAATAAATAAAAAGGCCACTGATAAAGTCTAATGGAACAGAAACAGATCACCTCCACCTTTTTAATGTTAAAAAAAAAACAAAACTTTTTGCCGTAGTAATTAAGCTTATGTTTTTGTTTACAAGACCCAGAAGTTTTTTTACTGAGCCAGGTCAAAAAGGCATGCATGCAGGGCCTTACTCTGGGATTTTGCTGGAGCCTCATTGGCCATGATGGGAAGATCTCCAGTGTGGGAGGAGGCCTGGCGCCTGTAAAGTAAGCTGCAGGGAGATTGCAGAAAGAGTACCAAATATGAGAAAGAAACTGAGGGACTCAGGTGTCAGTGTTCCAAAAGGAACTTATGCCTTCCTTCTGCAGGAGCTGCAGAAAGTTAAAATAGTAGGAATATGGAGGAGAGAGAGTGGGAGCTTTGCCATGTATAGGGGTGCATGTCCATAACACAGCTCCATATGGTCATCGTGGCCTAAAAGGCAAAACCTTGTTTTGTTTGTGGGGCAGGAGAGAGAAGGCTTTTCATGGAGTTGGTTAAGGTCGGAAAAGGTCACCAAGAGAGAGAGACAGAAAGAGAGAGAGAAAGAGAGCCCTACACTTTTCCTCTTCGGTTTTCCTGATGCCATCAACTCCGTGCATTAGGGCTTCTTCCAACTCCCCAAAGTATGCAGCACCTTCCTGGTCACTGGTGAAGCCACCAAAACCCATTTCAGCAAGCAGCAACAGTTCAGAAATAATTAGAAGCCAAAGAATCCAAAACAAGAAGAGCTGTTTTATCTATCTATACATGACATGAATGTTTATGGGTTTCTGTTGACTCGTTGAGATGAAGCAAATAGCATGTTATTCCACTTTCCATCAACAAGAAAGCAAAGGAAACAGAATGGGAAAAGGATGCAGTTGAATTTAGAAAGAAGACAGTGGATAGATGAGAAGATTAAGAGGGACCCCTGTGAATGGATTAGGCTTAAAACCTTTATGGAATTGGTCATCAGAGGTGTAATCCAATGAAAAGAGTGAGGAAGCAGCATACAGATCAGAAAGGATAGGTGAAAAAAAGTAGCAGATATCACAAAATAAATAGCCCACTACATGATTTGATAATTGAGGGGAGAGAGAAAGAGAGAGGTAGTGCTCTCCTGTTTAAAGATGTTAAGAGAGAAAACAAAAGGCATGCAGTTGCACCTTTTTGAATCAAATTTTAAAAAACATATGAGATCATGGAGCAAAAAGTGTGAACAAATCTTTCCCAGAATTCAGAACAAAATTCTCTATAACTATATAATAAACTATCTGAAGAAGAACGGGAGAAAAGGAAAAAAAAATGGTATCGGTAACAGTACAAGAAATTTGTTGCAGCAGCAGCAGTGGCTCCATGAATTCCAAAGGAGACGAGCTGAGTTGAAGGTCCAGGATCATTGAGGCAGCTGCTTGTTTCGCCAGTTCTGCGGTCTCCAACTCGAGTGCCTTCGTGTCCAGCCCGAATCATATTTTTTCTTCTTTTATGTGTCGGATCCTTATTGTGAAGCTCCTGATGACCATCAACCCTTCTGCACTTGCATTGATCGGTGAGGAATTAAGAAAGGTGATGATGGCACCGTTTGAACACAAAGAATGAACTGAACAAGACAGCAATAGGAGTACCATGCTACTCGAGAGCTTCTCGGAAGGACATGCAGATGGATCAGGCCTTGCACCAAGAGGCAGCAAACTCCTCCTACCTCTGTGTGTGTGTGTGTGTGTTTCTCTCTCACAGCTGCAACCAGTTCATATGAGGAGCTTCTGTCCTTGTGTTGTGTGTTCTTGTGTGAAATTTGTGATCTTATGACCACTGCTGAAATTCAACTATGGTACCCAGAGAAGATTTTGTCCTTGAAGACTTTGTCCCCATGCAAGTTGTGTGAAAATAGAGAGGAGAGAGAAAGAGAAAAAGGAGAGAGAGACAGAGGAAATAATGGTAGGCTCTTGTTCTCTTACAGAAAAAAATACGGTAGCTTTTGGCATGAAGTAGCTAGAAGTACTGACTCCAACTCCACTCCTTGTAACCAACTCTATATTCTCATTGGCTCATCTCTTGAGCTATTCAGAGATATGGACTTGCCCCCAAAAAGAAAAAGGAAAGATTATTGATAGGGAATAGACAAGACATAAATCACTAAACAAATGCATGCAACACCCAAAAACTTTAGTTTTATTCCCACTTAATAATGCTTTAAAGATGTGTGAGCTTACTTTGACATATATTTATTCATGTATTTTGAAAAAAAAAATTAGCCCCTTGACAAACACAGGTTGCATATATTTATGCATGTGTAATCCATAAGCCCCCTCTCAAATATGAAACTGGTGCAATCAGCCAACAAGCAACAGGCAAATGTACTTGTTTAATAATCCCGGCCAATTACAATGGATTTGTTTGAGATTATCCCTCTGTTCATGGGTCAACATCCATTCCATGTCAGATACCTAAAACTCTGCCACCCCCTACCCCAAAGATTTGTATACCTCACAGGTGCATGCAGCTTTGTTCTGTGCTTAGAAAAAAAAATGTTGCAGTTCTGCTTAGATTTGCTGATCCAAAGATACCCTGATCTGCACTAACAACATAAACCTGATCATTTCCAAAATTTAATGATCATTTAGGTTCCATGGAACTTGTTGCTAAGCCTTCCCTGATAGGGCGAGGGTCCTTTTCAGATGAGGTGTAAGCTCAATATTTAAATGCTGCACAAACCACTTTCTGAATAGTTTATGTGTACCACCAATAATTGATTAATTAGTGGAGCTATTAATTATGAGCAATACCAGAAATGCCATACATGAATCAGACAAAGGTGGGTATTTAGGTGGCCTATTTGCAAAGAAAACATTGTATTCTTCTGTGGAAGACTAATTAGAATGTCAAACCTCCTTCTGATAAAAAATTTAGTGACAACAAAGTTAACTGTTAATATACTTGCAATTGTGTCTGATATTATCCTTAAATAGAATACTTGAAGAAGCATGCTCAGATTTAAGTTTGATTAATGAATAACATAAGCCAATGGGAAGAACCAGCAAGTAAGACACGTAAAGTTTGCATTTATTTTGAAGAACCTGACAGGGGCTTGTTCCTATGGCATTTTTATATTTCCTTTCTCACTTGACAACTAGGACAGGTGCAAACTTGTTTTCAACCTTCACAAAGGACTTGCATTTGTACATTGAAAACAGTTAGATTTGATGTAGAATTTGCTGCTGATAAATGCAAGACAACTCTAACATCAGACACTTGTTTATGTACTCCTTATGATGCACTGGGTTTCTCTGTTGTTGGCCAAGTCAAGCACGCTAAGAACTGTGTCACATTAAGACCCGAGTACACTCCAAAACAATGTACACACCTTATAGTCATCTGGAGACAAGGGAACACCAGAAAGAGAACAAAATTCTTGTCAAAGATTACTTCTCCAGCTCAATCTATTTATCTGGATACATCAGAAACAAACCAGAATAATGATTGATAAACGCATCTTGGCTTAGATTCGCTTGCTGCAGCATTTCTTCTGATGAATGCTGACATTTTAAACACTCAATCAGTGTTCCAAGTTCATGAATTTCATCTTAAATGTGGTGATGCTTCTGATGAATTGAATATTCGGAAAACAATCTGGTTAGTATTTTTATCTTCCTGGTCAACTTTTTGGGAGCAATGGAAGAACAAGTAGGACACTTCATCCAACCAAAGGACACCGCCTTGGCCCGCCATTGCTGCATGACTCAAAGAGGAACAGAACAACAACACTAACCACCCCAACATTATGTATCTGACGTTATATATTATAAAATTAGCAAATCTGCAATGTACGTAATAGCAAAATGCCATTAGCAAGTTGTAATAAGATATTCTAATCATGCTGGAAAAGGCAAAGAAATAAAATTGATCACTGTTGGACTTCAATCATTGCTTCTATAGATTAAATACACAGCCAACAAAATTTAAAGGACCTGTAAATAAAAATCTATCATTATGCTTGAAATATTAAGGACTTGTGTATAACTAATATATGGAGAGAAACATTAATGCATGGAGTTGTTCTGAGATAAAGAGGGTCAACAAGTATCTTTTCATTCTTTTCTTTTTCTCCGTGCAGAAGTTTCTGACACTTGTCACGTCTCAAGAAGTTTGTTCATCGATAAAGTGTTATCATATAAACATTGCTAAAACTCAGCTGTTTTGCGCTACTTAAGCCACTGTAATTAAATTTCGTTCCATGTAACTTTGCTCCTGTTATCCTTTGAAACGAACTAATGTATGCATAGAATTTGCCATGGGCCATGACCTTAAATGAGCCTTCGGCAGCCTACAACCCAGTTCCACCATTAGCTTATTTTTCAGTTTATGGTGCAGGGTCTCAAAGATGTCCGAGAACAAGGAGAAGAACAATTCAATAGGGAACTTAGCGATGGAAATTCGTGCGTGCTTGTGTCATGCTCGTGCCAGTCAATTTGTGTTTGACTTTGCTCGTGCATGTGCTAAAAAAATCATGCCATGATGTTCTTGTGTCATGTCGTGAGCAAGAATTTGAATTCGAGTTAAAAATATAAATGAACACTTTCTCTATCAAAAGTTTTTTTGAATAGTATATGCCTATAAAAAATATTTATATTTTACATATTAATAGTATCAGACCATGTCTAAAATAAAATATTTATATTTTACATATTAATTGTATCCGACCATTACTTCAAAATAAAATATCAAATCCAAAATAAAATATCTTCTTACATCGTTTGATGAAGAAAAGACATAACTAAATGAAAATAGTTTTGACTCAATCTAAAATTTATCATGTGCAGCCATAACATCACAAACGTTTGCATCGCCTATGCCATCACCTATTCATTATCATGTTCGCCTACATGATTAAAAGTAGGAAAGACAATTCTCACATGATCTATAAAACTCAATATGTATAAGTTATCAATAATATAACATAGTAAAATATATATGGAAATATGATAAGAAAACCAACTTATATAAGCAATACATCTACTTTAATTAACTTTACTTGTTTGCCTTATTATCATTTTCATACTTATCATCCTTTGGTTCAATCTTTACCTTTGGTCCATCATTGTCGAGAACATCAATTTACATCCCTCATCATAATGCCCAAAATCTTTCATCAATATATTCATGCCTAGTGAATATCTTACTTTGGACCACATTATTCATCTTTGCTTAACTAAACAATAGAATTTTTAGTGAGTTTTTTTTTGTCATGAGGATCGTTGGCTTTAATTCCGGCGCCGTCAATGCTAGCTAGGTCTTGGGGGCCTCTCTTCATGACCTAGCCAAACTTGATAAACAATGGTACCAAAAGGAATCCAATCGAGACAAGTCCTGCCATCAAGATAGGATCCTGCCATCATAGTAAAACACTACAATCGGGAGAAGTCTCACCATTGTCGGGAGCCAACATAATCATTCAGGCAAATTTAATCACATATAAGGTTCATTTTAAAACCTAATCAAACTCTAGGTTATGATCATACAATCATCATTAACTCATGTAATATAATAAATTCAATATAACATAATCAATAAGGGTTTGTGGCGGTTAATTGTTGGAACACGGCCCACGTCCACTCTGAGCATAGCCCATTTTTGGGTGTTCATTGTTTATGATAATCCTCGTCAGGGCATGGCCCGTGTTGAGGAATACACGACCCGTACGTGTTGTGTGTTTGACGCGACTGGACGGGGACTCGGTCAATGTTGATGACACGACTGCATTATCATCAATTAGAGCACGACCGCGTAAGGACCACGCGGCCCGCGTAAATCAGATATTGTCCGATCATGTGACCCATGTCCGGAAAGGATGCGGTCATGTCGGGTTGATGTTTGTGTCGATTAAGGAACACAATCCACCTCGAGGGTGAATAAGTAGTTTCCTTGGATCTTGGTGTTATTCGCGGAACGCGGCTCGGAGACCCGATTGTTCGCACGCCGAACACAGACCTTGTCATACATGACACAGTCCATGTTCAATGTATGTTTCCTACTCATGCATCATACATATATAGAACGCTCTAAGGTTGATCCTCCTTAATTGCATACCTTGATTTCGTTTGTCGATCTTCTTTGTGTCTTGATCCTCCCTCAGAGTATGTCCTCTCCTTCCTAGGGAGGGAGTGTGGAGAGAGAGAGAGAGAGAGAGAGAGAGAGAGAGAGAGAGAGAGAGAGAATTTGGTGTTTGGGATTAAGGAAGAATTAACGAGACTCCCACTCCTCTAACCCTCTATTTTGGGGGGTTTCTAGGGTATAGTCCAAATCCAACTCAACTTAATTCCTCTTATTTTAATACAACTTAATTCCTCTTATTTTAATTATGATTAGGAGTCTTTTAATAACTAATTAAGATGATACTAGGAATATCAAATTGATTAGGAAAATATTAGGACACCTCTTTGACTTTGACTCCTACATAGTTTTTTTCCTAATCCTAATCAAACTATATCTTTTCTTATCTCATCCTATCTTACTACATATTTATTATTTTATTTTTATTAAATCTGGGGAGTTACATCACTAGTTAAAAACAAGATTCCACATTTTTTTGTTATTACATACTATTTTAAACTTTGAATTCAACTTTTATTTTTTAAACTATGAATACTAAGATAAATTTAAAGGTGAAGTAAAAACTCGTCATGCATGTATGTAAGTTTTAATTATTATTACGATTATCATCATCATTAATTGTTATCATCTAATAAATAATTAAATTATTTTAATATAATAAAGTGTTTTTAAAAAATTATAACAAAATAGATATACTTAAAAACTAATACTTGTGTGAATGCATCAATGAAATATGACAAGAGAAAAGAAAGAACTCTACTATAGAAAAAATTATGATGTCAATGAATAAGTTAGATAAGAAAAATAATATATAAATATAAAAAATGTACCTAAGGAATGGAGAAATTTTAAGAACAAATGGTCGAAGAAACTAAAAAAAATCAACAACATTGATGAATTTTTCCCTCAAATTATGGATTATTAATTATATAAGAGTGAAAAAACTTTTGGAATGCTTCATGTAAATGCATCGATGAATTATGATAAGAAAATAAAAGAAGAACTAATTATATCTATTATAAAAAATATATGAAAATAAATAAGTAAAAACATATTAAAAAATAATATATAATAAATTGTAAATGTAGTTAAGGAGTTGAAAATTTGAGGGTTAAATGATTAAAATATAAAAAAAATGAGGGAATAAATGAATTTTCTTTTCAAACTATGAATTAATATTATAAGAGCTATTTTTTTATGAGACTAGTAAGATTGAACTTTGATGATTAGAAAGAGTTATCTTAATTTTTCGAGGGCTAATGAATAGGAAGACAATAAGGATAAAAAATATTAAAGGTGGTTATAATATATAAAAATAAATTATTAAATTTAGAAGGGTCGAAATATATAAAAGTAAATTATTAATAAAAAGTGATATGTGAGGATTGGGTGGGGGGAGGGGGGCAAGGCTCCACCCCTGTTAAAGATTAATAATTTTCTATTAAATTAAATATTAATCGAATTGTAGAATGGACTTCTTGTTGGAGTGAAAACATATGCTAAACTTATTTATAAGAGGTTAGTACCTGCATCTCAGGTGCATGCGCTGATTGGTAGGTGGCTTTACGTATAATTATAAGAGAGAACATAAAAAAATGGAGGAAGAAGAAAATTATGAAATTAAATCAAAGAAAATGATATTAAAATATGAGATTTATAAAAGGAGATAGAAATTATAATATTACAGAAAAGCGAAAGAAATACTATAAATGTAAAAGTATATGGAAAATTTGTGGAAATTAGATGGAGATTATATTTGTAACAATCGATAATTATTTAATTAACTAAAATTATTTCAATGCTTTTAAATTAGAATTTGAAATTAAATAGCATAGTCTTAATTATTTTAAACAATACAAAATCCTAGAGAACTCCTATAAATAGACATTAAGGGGAAGCCCTTATAACTTATTATTTCTCACCTTCAAAAACCTAGTCGTGCAAGCATCAAGAACGTTCATCGTGCAATCAAGAAAGAAAAGAGGTTAAATCCAAATGAGGTTATCGAGTAAATATGTTAAGTCCTAAGGAGGTTATTTAGAGAGGAAGAAGAAGAATTTAGTGTTTAAGTGGCAAGCGTCCCGCAAGCGTATAGGGCCTTGTTGCAGTAATAAATTATCGATCCCACAGGAAGGCGGCCAAGTACTAGAATTAGAGTTCTCAATGAGTTATCTAGACTATTAGGTTTAGAGGAGAAAAGTCTACACTAACAATAGAAATTAGAGAAAGATAATATCAAAGAAGTAGATATGCAATGCACTAAAGTGAGAATGTATATAGGAGAGAGATGTTCTAGGATTTCGAATCCATCTAGGGTAATCATGCAAAGGGGCAGTGATATAACATGCAATATACTCTTGCTTCACTCCAATAGTCATGCATTCCTCTTTCAAGGCAACACAATTCTAACTAGGGTTAAGAAATGACACTTTCATACATTCACTCTAACAATAATTGTATTTCATTCATGAGCATCAAGAAGCAATACCAATCACTTCTATTTCTAGATAGCACTTATATATCTTAGTTAGCAAAGCTACTAGTTGGATAATTGACTTTCATCATTTAACAACTTAGAATAACTTAAATGAGGTAGCCAATCTCATAAGAATCTAACAATACGTTCGTTAAGTAAAAGAGTCTCATACATGCATAATCACTATTTCAAAGCAATTAAATCCTAAATTTCATCTAACCTAAAACAAGAGAGATTAGTTACCCATAATGAGAGAGAAGGGAGAGAAATAAAGGAGAGAAGAAATCGTCATAAAACTAGAAATCACAAGTTCAAATACACATTCAACATAAATCAAAGTTTAGAACACAAAGCATTCATTATACCTCTTCCAAGTTTGCTAATCCCTAAGAATAGTGTAAAGCCTCTGAATTTCGGCCTCCAAAAACCTATGAGAGGAGAGAGAGAGCCCAAAATCCTAATTATCGCTTATATAATATTGTAGACAAGGCCACCAACCATTAACGATCAAATACAACTCACTAAGGCTTCAATGGGTTGCACTACGACCATCTTTGATGCGCTACGGCTTGTTGGTTCCATTGCGACCACTTGATGCATGCGTTATGACCAGATGATGATGCGTTACGATCAGTACAGGTGCGCTACGGTCAGAAGACAACCGTTACTATGATTGACGCTGCTATGGCCTCATGTGAGATGTGCTACGCCCTCACGCAACGCGCTACGGGCATTCCAGGTTGTGCACTACGGTCTCATGCGGAGAGGATGAGCGTTCAGTGCAATCGGTTGAACCTTTGGCAGCACTCTTGGTTTCGGTTGACTCTTCATGTCTAATGTCTTCACTCTTAATTTCAGTCGATCACTTTAAGTTCCTTCATATTCAACCGACTTTGTGCATATCATATTTCTTTGAGGAATTGATATATAATAAGGCTTAATTCAGATCATAATGCTATGATATAAAGAAAATATGATGAGCATGTATGTGCATTTATCACGCTTATCATTAGGCTCATATGGGTTTTGCATTTATTTATCTATTTTTATCTTATAAATGCAGATGACTTCAAAAACGTCTTCTCAATCATTGGGAACAAATCTAGCAAGAGCAGGAAGTAGCACAAGGTGAAAATACGGATAGTCAAACCCTAGGTAATCAGCAAGTTTGAGAAAATCATGCACTGAAGGACACAATTCAGCATTTCCTAAAACTCCACCCTCCTAAGTTCAATGATAGTGATGATTTTGATGAATCTTAAAGATGGGTGGATACTATGGAAGAAACTTTCACGCTGATGTATTTCTTTGAGGACCGAAAGGTCTTGTATGCGGCTGCCTTGTCTGACAAGGGATATGAATGACTCTTTGTTGAACAAGATAGAGTAACTTTGAAGGATTTTAACAAGGCATTTCAAACTCGTTATTTCTCTGCCTATGAATGTAGCTTGAAGTAACAAGGATTTCTGAAGCTGCGATAGGACAATTTGAATGTCACGCATTACTTGAATAAATTCATATGATTAGAAAAGTACTGCACATTGAAAAAGGATGAAAGGGAAAAGGGTCGATCGCTTCATCCAAGGGTTGAGCCCAAGACTAAGGACAAACACCATTGGGGATAACTATAAGATCATTAATGACATGTTTGAATTGGCTAAGCGCTTGGAGAGGGATGACATGGAGTGCCAAAAGGAACTTAAAGGAAAAAGCCCAGCACGATTAGTAGGCTAGGACAGACCCAGGTGTGATAAAAGTAGACAAGCTAAGGCCACCAACTAGAGGGATCACCACATGGATGAGAACCCAAGGCCATATGTGCCTCGCGAAGGACAACCACAACAACAAGATTATAAGAAGCTTTGCCCACATTGCCAAAGGTTCCATGCTGAGAAATGTAGCTGCAATAGACCTACGTGTGTCTTAACTGCGGGAAGTATGGTCACTTTGCTAGAGACTATCCAAATCGACGTGGAGACCGACCCTCGAGGAGCACGAGGACCCTTTAACCCTGTGCCAAAAATGTTTATGGCATGAGAGCTGAACCCAAACCCTGAACCCAATCGATAAGATTATACAATTTTAACCTAGATCCTCATTAACATACAATACATGGTAAAGAACTATTCTTTGGTCAAGTATTAGAGTCGAATAGTAGAAGGATAAAAGGCATGCTTGAATTAGAGGATGAATTCATTTTTTTAAGGAGATTATAATATAATAATCGATAATTTTTAACCTAATGTACTTAAACTGGAATTTTGAAATTAAATAATAGACTCTTAGTTATTTAAACTGTACAAAATCTTAGAGAGCCCTTATAAATATACCCCTAAGGGGCAAACCCTTATCACTTATTATTTCTCTCCCACAAAACTCTATTTGTCGCAAAACCT
This sequence comes from Pontederia paniculata, assembly GCA_001647135.1. Lineage (NCBI taxonomy): Eukaryota > Viridiplantae > Streptophyta > Magnoliopsida > Commelinales > Pontederiaceae > Pontederia > Pontederia paniculata. The sequence goes on along the minus strand of LTAE01005079.1, from coordinate 1,391 downwards.
CTTCCTTTTCTGTTTTTTTTCTCCCAAGTGCAGAGGTAAGGGATTTCTCCCTCTCATTCTTCTTCTCTTTCTCTTCCTCAAATTTATGTTAAAATCACACTAGGAGAGCGCGAAGGAGATCAAGGACAATGCAGAGATCGAGAAAATGAGAATCAAAATTTGTAGAGCGGGAAGAACGAACGAACAACCCGACAAGATTAGGTATGCAACTAGGAGGATCAAATATAGGATTTATCATATGTATATGATGATATAGAGGAATCATATGAAATATAATTATGATTTTGGATTCTTCATGCTAAGTTTGCCTAGATAGGAATTGATTGTTATCAGAATTTTGATGTTTTGATCTATTTTTATTTCTAATATGATTAAAGTAAGTCAGTTGTGATTAGAGATAATGATTCATGGTCATAAATATGATGTTCGATCCGTGTGTAGTTGTTTAGATGGTGAGGTTTTTCAGATAAGGTCTATAAGGAAATCTTTGTACCAAAAGAACACAAAGAAATAAAAGGAAAAGGGGGAATCGGGTTGCGGATGTATCATCATGGATGTGAAATTAAATTTCATGGGCCGTGAGGGCATCAGGCGAGCGCGGTCACGATCGTGAAGAAATATTTAATGGGTCGGGAAGGCATCGCACAAACCCGGTCATGGTCGTGAAGTATATGTCATGGACCATGAAGGTTGGGACGAAGAAACTGTGGTTACAGTCATGACCGTGAATGAAAGTGTCACGAGTCGTGAGTCAGAACGAAGAAACACAGCTTTCGGCATCACTCGTGAAAGCAACTTCATGAGCTGTGAAGTTGGAGCCCGTCTTTCGGTCATGGTCGTGAGCAAAGATGTCACGAGTCGTGAAGATGTGGAGAAATAATATATTTCACATGATAGGGTGATGTAGATGTTTGTGGCATGATGACTTGCACATGATAGGGTATAGCTGTGTCATTTTAGTATTGAATCAAGTTTTCAAGTTTTTATTAGTTATATCTTTTCATTAGTGAACAATGTAATAAAATATTTTCATTTTGATTAGACCTTTTATAGAATTTTAGTTTAAAAGTTATTGCTTCTGCATTAAGTGTCAATTATGTGTTGAATCTAAGATCCCGAGAATATTTTGAATGATCACAAATTTGTAAGTGAACTCAGTTTGTACTAATGAACTTGTTTGAGCTGATTTATGTAACAGGATATAGACAAGTTCAGTACAGCGGTCGACCTGAGCTAAAGGAATGGACGATCACTGCACACGTAATACACATCATGAAGAACCATATGTGTGCAGTGGGCGTCCTAAGGATATAAGCGGTCGACCAGTTACAGGAGGAGGAGGTCATATGAGCATAACTGGAACACATACGGTCGATCAAAGATATGGAGAG
>LTAE01005078.1:14286-33657 GCA_001647135.1 Pontederia paniculata | reverse complement strand
GATGTGTAATACGTGTGCAGTGGTCGTCCATTCCTTTAGCTCAGGTCGACCGCTGTACTGAACTTGTCTATGTCCTGTTACAGAAATCAGCTCAAACAAGTTCATTAGTACAGATTGAGTTCACTTACAAATTTGTGATCATTCAATATAATCTTGGGATCCTAGATTCAACACCTCGGTCATCCACCGTTCACCCTCGGACGTCCGCAGTTCAAAGTCCGAAGCCTTTGTCCCTCAGTCAAGTTCCTTCGGTCGTCTGACAAACCTTTGGTCGATCGATCTTGACTTGAGTTAAGATCTTCAACCTGTCTCTGGTCGTCCGCTGATTGCACACCAATCCTCTCGCACATCACTATTCGGTTGAAGACTTCGGTCAAGCTCCTTCGGTCGCCCGTGCTTCATCTTCGGTCGATCGATCTTGATATGTCCCAGCTTCAACTCATCTCTGGTCGTCAGCTGATTGCACACTAATCTGCTCGGACGTCCACTCTCGAGTGAAGCCATCTGTCAAGCTCCTTCAGTCGTTCGCCAAACCTTTGGCCGATCGATCTTGACCTTGAACCACCGTCTTCAACTTCTCTGGTTGCTCATTGATTTCACGACAATCACCTCGGACGTCCACTCCTGGAGTTGAAGACAACTGTCAAGCTCCTTCGGTCATCCATTAAACCTCCGGTCGACCGACTTGACTTGTGACATATCCTCTCACACCTCTGTGGTCGTCCGCTGATTGTCTCTGAATACTTCGGACGTCTTCTCCTCCTTCTCTGGGTCCTTTGGGCGTCTGCTCATTCTTCACTGAGTTCCTCGGACGTCCGCTCCCTCTTCATTCAGTACATTGGCCGTGCATTCACTTCCCAATGAGATCCTCGGACGTCCGCCAAATCTCCTTCTGACAACCTTCCGACGCTCGCTCATTTCCACTGAGATCCTCGGACGTCCTTTCTTCCTTCTGACATTCTTCGGACGCCCTCTAGAAACTCGTCAGATTCCTTGGACGTCCACTGTTTCTCCTGTAAGATGCTCTAGTCGACCGTTGCTTTGTCTCTTCAGCCTTCGGACGACCTTTGTCTCCTCATCGGTCATCCGCTCAACCTGCGGTCATCTGATCTTCAGCTCTCCTTAGACCTAACAAAGTCCTAGACGTCCACTTGTCTTCTCACCAAGATCTCGGACAATCTTTGTCTTCATCTGATATCCATCGGTCGTCCACACTCTAACTTCGGTCGATCTATCTTCATACTGTCACCAGCTTAGGTCGTCCGCTGCTTCACCTCTTGAGCCTTCGGACGTCCACTTCACCCTTGGCAATCTCCCGGTCGTCCATTGTCTTCACTCTGAAACCCTTGGACGACCACTGCCTTCTTTCTCAATACTTTGATCGTCCATTATTCAACTTCGGACGACCTATCCTTCCTTAGCCAAAACACCTCTTCGGCTAAGTCTCCTCACTGGGCGTCCACTCCTCTTGGATCGCCCATTCTTCAACCTTTGTACTATTGTTGTAAAACCTTCGATCGCCCACTATTGTTCATCGGGCAACCTCTCCTATGCAGCCTTGTCTTCGGTCATCCTCTCAATACATTTGGCCGACTGTTAAGTCTTGACTTTACTTCTTTGTTCTTTGCTCTTCACATCGGTCGACCACTTCTCAACCTTTGGACGACCGCTGCACACATATGATCTTCCTGTTATGTCTTCCATGTGCATAGGTCATCCGTTCTTCAACTTTGGTCGACCTATCATCCTCTGAACATAGAAATCATGTCTTTCAAAAATCAATTCAACATGCTTATTAGTCCAGACTAAGTTCCCTCACAAATTTGTGATCACCAAAATAATCTCGGGATCCTAGATTCAACAATCTCCCCCTTTTTGATGATTACAAATTCATGAGGAGTGAACTTAGGGTTAGTCATAAACAAAAATCTCATACAGAAATTTAACTAACCAGAAATGCTCCCCCTCAATCAGATATCTCATTTTTCAGAAACTTCTCCCCCTCGACTCATGCATATTCTCAAAACAAGTAAATAAAACATGCTCAACAATTTGTTTTTAACATTTTACATTTTGAAACATATTTCATAAAGAATAATTGCAATGTAGACTTCACAAGCATGTTCATTTCATTTCCGAAAACAAAAATCATACACAGATCATTAAGAACAAAGAGATACTCATTACAAACATTCAGATTCAGAAAGTTTCGGATACAACAAAATTTGCAATACAATTGTATCTACCTAATTTTCCTGGTCCTTATCCTTCTTCTTTCTCTAAGAGGAAGAAGAACTTGTTGTTGGCCCTGCTATGTCCTTAGCAATCCTAGATGTTTCATTTATTATCTTGCTTACAACTTCTTCCATCAAAATGTTGATGTTTTCATCTTGTTCAACAACTAGGTCTTGCATCTCATCCTCTAACCCATCTCTCATAGTTGTTGCTCCATCAGTAGTCTGGCCAGCTTCTTCCTCTTGTGCAGCTGCTGCAATTTGAAGGTCAGTGTCTTGATAAACAGTCTCTTCTCTGTCAGCAATTACTCTTGGTTCTATGTCAGCGGGCTCATTCTCACTCACTTGCCTTAGACCCTCACCATCACGTTCCGGAGCTGCCCTATTTTCCTCCTCCTCTTGAACCTCCTCTGAAATGGGTTCAAGTCTCTCCTCTGCTATGGGCTCAAGTGCAGGTTGTTCACTCCTCTGACTACTCTCTCCCCCTTTGTAATTATCAAAAAGAGGGTGTGCCTCAGGCTCATATCCAGTAGCTCTCATGAAACCATCCATAACTTTCCAACATCGACGGGCTTGATTATGGTAGCATGAAGATCTTTACTTACTTTAGCATTCTCGAAGTGCTCTTCTGCCACTTTCTTTATCAGCTCGAGTGCTTGACTCAGTTGATTGGACATTGTGCTGAGTTGAGTTGACATTATATCCACTTTTGTGCACATAGAGGTCCAATATTCTTTACTTGGAGGTCATGCAGCTGAGATGGGAGAAGTGCCAGTGGCAGTGGGAAGATCTCTGTGGTTGAGAAGAATTTGGGAATGAAGTTTCAGCTGTGGAGGGGTCTCAAGAAGGTTCAGAGGTAGAGGGAAATTAAGTGGATTGAGAGGTATATTTCGTGAGTCCTTTTCTGGTTAAGGTCACTACAAAGATCTTATAATTCTTGGTGGGAGAAGAACCTCTTCATTATCAGCAAATTTAAACTTAAGGATTTTGCGAGCCATAAGGGTGATGAGATTTCCATAACATAATCGAGCACCCTTGGTCCATTTAGAGTGTACCTTCTCCTTAGTTTAATCAGCTGATACATAAGAAGATTTCCAAGGGAAATTTTGGGGGTTGTAGGATCAACAAGGTTTGCAAGACAGCTAGGTCAAGGAGATTTACTCCTGTGTAGTGACCGGCCCTAGGAAGAATTATATGGGTGATGATGTGATGAACAACTTTCATGATAGGAGATAGACACTTATGGAAAGTCCCTTGAACAAATGTATCTACTTGCCCTCCACTCACAGCAAGTGCAACTTGGTTTTGAGTATTTGTGGTGTGAGACCAATGCATTGGAGCAAGTTTAATGTGAGGGAAACTCGGAGTTCCAAGGATGTTATTCAATTTGGACTCTATTATTGAGAAGTGTTTGCCATGTAGATAAGATTTGATTTCGTCGTATGTGTCATTATAAGTTAGATTGACATACAAATATTTGATGATATTAGGATAAACTGACTGATCAAGATTAAGAAATTTGATCCAGTCACAATCCTCAAATGTCTCTTTTGGGCCAGGAAGATGAAGGCTTTCCTAGTCAATTGAGTGAGATGGTTCGACTATACGCTATTCATTGTAGAAAATGGAGAATTGACTCTGAGCTTTTTCATTGACGTACCACCTGGAACTAAAGGTAGGTTCAGTTGAGGTGAGATTGTCTGAATTTGGAGTCTCATTTATGGGAGTTTCGGATGTGTCAACGGGTTCTTGTGGTGTAGAGGATGGTGGTTCACCTACTTGGTTTGCTATTTGGGATGTTTTTATTAGTCTACGTCTCTTAGCGATTTGATAGGCGACATGACTCTAGTGGATAGGTAAGAACACGTGAATCTAGGATGACAGAAAGGAAATAGTGAAGAAGAGATGAAATGATTTGATTTTGTGAAAGAAATACATTCACAATGAGATTAAGTTTCGTCAAGGTAGTACAAACTTGATAAACCCTAGTAAAACCTAGAGACTGAGTTTTCGCTAGACGAGATTAGAGTTTTAGATTTACCTAGTTGTTTGAATCCGTGTTTGAGGTAGCTTTGATCGTCTTTAATCCCTAGGAACTTCAGAAGGTTTTGAACGCGAACTCACAGGGAAGACGATGAACGAACGTGGAGGATACGAACGGTCTTCCTCTTGAATAGTTGTCGAATATAATGACGACTGAGTATGACCATAGATATATGTATATCTAAAGTGTTCGGAACATCGGTCACACGAGGTAAATGATGGGTTGATCGAAGTGGAGGAGTCCGTTGAGTTATGATCCCGGTGGTCGTCCTATGATTTCAGTGAACGACATTTGATTCCACTTGTGTTAGATGATAGACCTATTTCGATCGTCCGGAGTAAGATAACGAACGTTCAAAGTCCTAAGTGTGATTAGGTTATTCACAACATAGGACACCCTAGGTTTGTACGCTGGCCAACGGAAACTAACTAGAAGTTTGAATTGGTCGCCCGAAGTCACCAGTGGGCGTTCGATACTTGAGGTACTTCATCTTATGATTTATTATGAACGCCCGGAGTCTTTTAATGGGAGCCCACTAGTCGGTATCACTAGATATCAACAACGTTTCGGACGTCCAAAATGCAGAGTGAGCATTCGAAGTTATCTTGAATCTTAAGTACCCTAACCATCTTAATCTTTGTTATTCAGAGTCCTTTATATTTCGACTTAGGGTAGATATGTAGAAGAGAGTAAGTATTTTCCATGTATGGGTTGTGCAACACAGTTGATATACAACTTTATTAATCAATGATACTTACATAAGTAAGTCACCAATAAGTTAAGTTGTTCTGTTAAAATCCCAAGTCCAATATTCTAACTTATCTTTTTGAGCACGTTGAGCTTATCTCCTCTCAGGGGTTTTGCAGTCGAGTGAGAGACCTTGGGTTTGGCTCAGTAAATATAGTATCTGATCTAGAGGCAATCAAGCATGAAATTTAAATTATGCCTCCGTATACTTTCTAATCTCCACTCTCTTCCTTTTCATCACCTCAAATCTTTCATGCATAAGAGTTTCAGATTCTTTACACATTTGGGAAGTTTGTGGATCCATAGATGATGTCATCCACATGAATATGCACAACCAAGATATCATTCCCAAAGTGTTCTAATAAGTAATTTTACCCATTTTTCCTTTGAAAACTCTTTTCAAGGAGAAATGAGCAAAGCTCTAGCAGCTTGCTTAGAAACCTTATGCACATGATCCGGGCACTTGAACTCTCAAAACCAGGAGGTTGTTCCACAAACTTCCTCATTTATGTACCCATTTCAACATGTTGCCTTCACACGCTTTTGACACTTGTCTCCAATTTCTTGTTCAGTGAAAGACAATTTTATTTTAATCTCAAATCCTTGCGAATTTTTCTCACTTATCATAACAATCCCGTTAGTTGTGATTTCCTTGAGTTGAAAATCCTCCTTCTTATAGATTGGCTTATCTAGATTATGATCATCCTAATTGTCTTCTTCTATGAGCTTAGCCAGATTTGAGTATCCTAGGGGAGGTGTATCACTCTTTTCATCAGATAGTTTTGTTTGCTCAAACTTCTTGAGACAAAACAATTGCACCTAGTTACTCTAAGATATAAGATGTTTGGTCTTTTACCATACATCATTTCAAACATATTTTTTTATGTTGAGATTTACTCAACACTTTGTTCTGAATCATATCAGGAAGTGTTGACAGCTTCTGCCCAAGAATAATGGCCAACTTGTTTTAACTAAGCAGGATCCTAGCCATCCAAGTTTAGATTCTATCTTCCTCTCAGCCACTCCGTTTTGCTATGGAGTTCTTGTTGTTGAGAGTTCGATAGAGAATTTCAATTCTCACAGAATTCTTCAAACCTTAAATTTTCAGAATCATTTCCATGATCACTCTGGATCTTGGATATTTTTTCAGATTCAACTCAATTTGAATTCTATTTGCAGGAATAATAAACATATCAAGGTTTCACTAAACTATGCATGTCTCTATAATTCAAGTGATCAAGTTTCCTATGTCATGTTTCAGATTTGTCATGCATATCATTTAGGCGTTTGTGATTAGGCAAATCATCAAACCAGAAACACATACACATTTTTGATGCCTAACTCCCAAATGCAAAACTTATTCAGTGTCATCACATGTTTAGCATTGATTTTATTCAAATCTAACAATGTAGTTTTTGTCACATAGTCGGCTGAAACTTAATCAAGTTAGGTTTTAAGTTTTCAATCAGCCCTACATCTTCTATAACTACATTACGAGTTTTTCAATGTTACCTTTACCAAGGATTTTCCCTTGGTTGTTATCCCAAAGGTTACTCTTTCACTTGGTGTTCTTATTCTGCTCAAGATGTTTTCTTCATCTCTAATCATTTGTCTTGAGCAGTCTCTATCAAGGTATCACCTTGTTGAATTCTGTGGGTAACCTACAAGAACAACACAAAGTTTTGTCTTTGGTACCCAAGATTCTCTGGGTCCAGAGGTGTTAATACTAAAAGTTCCTTTAGGAACCCAGATTTGTCTAACATTTGAGAATATATATCTCCTAGCTTTACAGTTAAACCTATAGTGTCCTAGTTTGTTACAACAATAGCATGTAATATTTCTAGCATACACTTTCTTGCAGTTATGACGAGCATAGGTTTTTCAGTTTTCCATTTTCACACCATGTGCATTTCTGTGAGTGTACAAATTTTGGGTTTTAAAAGAAATGTTGCTTACATTTACAGGAGTGGTATAAAAGTAAGAATGTACATAGCCATTCCTAACAGTATGCATGTAAGCAGGTTTAGTTTTTCTTTGATACATGAAACCATAATTCTTTTGCTTTGCCTTAATTTCAGAATGTCTATTTCTAACATTTAGATTTTCCTTTGATGACAATTTGGCATTCTTATCCACAATAACAGGTTCAATATTCATAGCATTTTTAGCTTTGTTTACACATGTAGAAGTGCTAGGAGAGTTTGTATCAAAACAATGTGAGGCTTTTATGAAAATGGTTCCTTCATACATATCATTATTACTGAATGAGTCAAAACCTAACCCTTTCTTATTTAAAGGACTCTTATGCTGAGACAACATCACATCTAACATCTTTCCTCCATAAGAAAATCTTTCAAAGCTATTTTTAATATCGGTCGGTTCTGATTTCAAAGAGTTTATAGTTTTAACATGTTTCTCTAAGTTAGCATTATTCACAACAACTTGGGTATTCAGATCAGAAATTTATTTTTCAGAATTATCAATGTTTTCTTCCAGCTTAGTATTTTCTTGAATCAGATTACCATTTTTTTCATTTCAAAATAGAGTATTTTCTAATCATAATGTTAAATTCTTTATGCATGTCAAAAACAATATCTTCATCACATTTATCACTATCATTTGAGTGGGAAGAAGATACCTCATCATCTACCATTATGCATAGTAGTGCTTCTTCTTCCTTTTTTGAACCTTTCCCTTCAGCCTCACTTTCCTCACTACTCGAGTCATCCCAAGTGACAATGAGTGCCTTCTTCTTCTTAAAATTTACAAAGCCTTTCTCCTTGTCCTTCTTGTTCAAGGTTGGACATTTATTTTTAAAGTGTCCAGGCTTATTGCACTCATAGCACTTGCTCTTTGACTTGTCGGATGATCCCTTGCTCTTTGAGTAGTTCTTCTTCTTGGACAGCCTCATAAACTTGTTGAGTCTCTTAGCATACAGTGCCAACTTTTCTTCATCAAAGTCTACATCACTATCCTCAGATTCTTCGTACTCATCTTCACTTTTAATCTTCTTAGACTTCAAGGCTAAGGCCTTCTTTCTTGTAACAACTTCCTCTCTTTCTTCTTCTAGAGTCATCTCATAGGTCAGCAGAGATCCTATGAGGTCATCAAACTTCAGCTTGTTCAAATCTTGTTGTCCCTCGACCATAGTTCTCTTCATGTGCAACTTAGGTATGAGGGACCTAAGAAATTTCTTCACTTTTTGATCATTAGAATTTGGGTCGCCCAAAGCGGCTAGCCCATTCACAATATCATTAAATCTAACTAACATACTATTTACAGACTCATCCTGTTTCATCTTAAAGGAATCATACTGATGATTTAAAATGTTTAGTTTAGATTCCTTAACCTTTTTTGTTTCCTCATGAATTATAACCAATTTCTTCCATATTTCGTTTGCACTAGTACATGTAGATATTCTATTGAATTCAGTTTGGTCTAGTGCATAGTAAAAAACATTCTTGGTTGTCCAATCTAAATTAAGTTTTTAGTGCTAGAGTTTAATTCGTTATTAGGAAGAGGAACATATACACCATTTACTAATTTGGTAGACATATTAAAACCATTTGCAGTGACACCCCAAATGTCACTGTCCATGGAACATATATAAGCTTGCAATCTAATCTTCCAATAAGAGAAGTTAGATGCATTGAATGGAGGTGGTCTAGAAGTAGACAGTCTCTCACCTAGGATAAAACTATTTGATGTCATTTACACTCTGGATTGTTAAATCTATATGTGATTTGTATGAAGTTACAAATTTGTGAATGACCTAGGCTCTGATACCAATTGTAGGATCTAGATGGCACCAAAAGGGGGGTTGAATTTGTGTATTAAACTTTTTCTTCTATTTCTAAAATGATTAATTATCTAAGCGGAAGCATACAGATGCAAATATAAATGATAAGAAGAAACAAGAGATAAGCAAACAAACAAACAGAGGTTTGTTGATGAGGTTCAGCCGAACTCCTGGCCTACGTCCCCACTCCGATCTTCTCGAACTCGAGACCTTCGGAGATCACTAAACTCCTTCTTCAAGGGCGAAGGCTCCCTACCAACTTCTCCTTTCTTTCTCAAGGACAAGGAGACAACCACTTACAAGTTCACTCTGAACTCGCACTCCCTTCTATCCTGGATTCTTCACTCGAATCACAGAAGGGGAACTAAGGCTTTTCACTCAAGCTCACGGTAGCTAATTTTGCCAAAGTTACTTCCCAAGACTCTTGGGATTACACTATATACTCTGCACTAATGACCTAATCTGTCACTCAGAAAACTAGTCGTTAATGCAAGTACAATACACTTCACCTACCCCTTGATCGCCCGCTGCTCCTGCCTCGGTCGACCGCTACTCTGGTGAAGTCTTCACTTGAACTGCCTTCTAGTGCCTCGGTCATCCTCCGTTCACTTGCGGACATTCGCAGTTCAAAGTCCGAAGCCTTTGTCCCTCAGTCAAGCTCCTTCGGTCGTCCGCCAAGTCTTTGGCCGATCGATCTTGACTTGAGTTCAAATCTTCAACCTATCTTTCGTCGTCCGCTGATTGCACACCAATCCTCTCGGACGTCCACTCATCGGTTGAAGACTTCGGTCAAGCTCCTTCGGTCGCCCGAGCTTCATCTTTGATGGATCGATCTTGACCTGTCCCAACTTCACCAAATCTCTGTTCGTTCGCTGATTGCACACCAATCTGCTCGGACGTCCACTCTCGATTGAAGCCATCTATCTCGGTCGTCAGCCAAACCTTTGGCCGACCGATATTGACCTTGTACCACCATCTTCAACTTCTCTGATCGCCCGCTGATTGCAGACCAATCACCTCGGACATCCACTCCTGGAGTTGAAGGCACCTGTCAAGCTCTTTCGGTCGTCCGCCAAACATTTGGTCGACCAACTTGACTTGTGCCATATCCTCTAACACCTCTGTGGTCATCCGCTGATTCTCCCTGAATACTTCGGACGTCCACTCCTCCTTCTCTGGGTCCTTCGGGCATCCGCTCAATCTTCACTGAGTTCCTTGGACGTCCTCTCCCTCTTCAGTCAGTATTTTGGCCGTCCGTTCACTTCCCAATGAGATCTTCGGACATCCGCCAAATCTCCTTCTGACAACCTTCGGATGCCACTCATTTCACTGAGATCCTCGGACATCCTTTCTTCCTTCTGACATTCTTCGGACGTCCTCTGACAACTCGTCAGATTCCTTGGATGTCCATTGTTTCTCCTGTCAGATGCTCTGGTTGATCGCTGCTTTGTCTCTTCAGCCTTCGGACGACCTTTGTCTCCTCATCGGTCGTCCACTCATCCTACGGTCGTCCGATCTTTAGCTCTCCTCATACCTAACAAACTCCTGAATGTCCACTTGTCTTCTCACCAAGATCCCGGACGACCTTTGTCTTCATCTGATATCCATCGGTCGTCCGCACTCCATCTTTGGTCGATCGATCTTCATACTGTCACCAACTTAGGTCGTCCACTGCTTCACCTCTTGAGCCTTCGGACATCCATTTCACCCTTGGCAATCTCCTGGTCGTCCACTGTCATCACTCTGAAACCCTTAGACGACCACTACCTTCTTCCTCAGTTCTTCGGTCGTCCATTATTCAACTTTGGATGACCTATCCTTCCTTAGCCAAAAACACCTCTTCGGCTAAGTCTCCTGGCGTCCATTCCTCTTGGACCGCCCATTCTTCAACTTTGTACTATTGTTGTGAAACCTTCGGTCGCCCACTATTCTTCATCGGGCGACCTCTCCTGTGCAGCCTTGTCTTCGGTCGTCCTCTCAATATATTTGGTTGACCGTTCAGTCTTTGACTTTACTTCTTTGTTCTTTGCTCTTCACATTGGTCGACCACTTCTCAACCTTTGGACGACCGCTGCACACATATGATCTTCTTGTTATGTCTTCCATGTGCATAGGTCGTCCGTTCTTAAACTTTGGTCGACCTATCATCCTCTGATCATAGATATCTTGTCTTTCAAAAATCAGTTCAGCAAGCTTATTAGTCCATACTAAGTTCCCTCGTACAAGTTTCTTCCATATTTCATTTGCACTAGAGCAAGAAGAGATTCTTTTAAATTCAGTTTGGTCAAGTGCACAATAGAAAATATTTTTGGCTTTCCAATCTAATTAACTAAATTTTTAGTGGCAGAATCTAATTCATTATTAGGGAGAGGAACATGTGCACAAATTACTAATTTGGTAGGCATATTAAAACCATTTTCAATGACATCCCAAATGTCACTGTCCATGGAGCATACGTAGGCTTACAATTTAATCTTCAAATAAGAGAAGTTAGTAAAGTTATTTGATGATATTTTATCTCTAGATTGTTAGATCTATACGAGATTTGTATAAAGTTACAAATTTGTGAGTAAACTAGCTCTGATACCAATTGTAGGATCTAGATAGCACCAAGAGAGGGGGTGAATTGGTGTATTAAATCCTCTTATAATCTAAAACAAACAATCTTAGCGGAAGCACACAAAAGCAAATGCAAAGAAGAGAAAGAGAACGAGCAAAAAAATAATGGTTTGTTGATGAAATTCAGCCTAACTTCTGGCCTACGTCTCCGCTCCGGTCTTCTCGAGCTCGAGACCTCCGGAGATCACTAAATTCTTTCTTCAAGGGCAAAAACTTCCTTACAACTTTTTCTTCTCGTTTCTTTTTCTCGAGAACAAGGAGATAACCTTTTACAAGTTCACACTTGAACGCACACTTCGTTCTATTCTGAATTCGACGCTTGAAGGAGGAACTAAGGCTTTTCACTCAAGCTCTCAAGTTTGCTATTTTGCCAAAGTTACTTCCCAAGACTCTTGAGATTACAATATATACTCTGCACATAACGACCTAATCTCTCTCTCAGAAAACTAGCCGTTAATGCAAGTACATTACTCTTCACCTACCCCTCGGTCGTCCGCTTCCTTTGCTTCGGTCGACCGCTGCACTGATCTTCAATTGAACTATCGTCTGGTGCTCCGATCCTCCACTGTTCACCCTCGGACATCCGCAATTTTGAGCCTTAAGCCTTTGTTCCCTCGTCAAGCTCCTTCGGTCGCCCGATCTTGACTTGTGCTATTCCTTCAACACTTCTCTGGTCGTCTGCTAATTGCACACCAATCTCTCGGACGTCCACTTCTTTAGTTGAAGTCCTCTGTCAAGCTCCTTCGGTCGTCTATTGTTCACCATCGGTCACTCGACTTGACTTATGCTAATTCTTCAACTCTTCTCTAGTCGTCTGCTGATTGCACGCCAATCTCTCGGACATCCACTTCTTTAGTTGAAGTCCTCTGTCAAGCTCCTTCGATATTCCGTTGGTCCTTCGGTCGCCCGATCTTGACTTGTGCTAATTCTTCAACTCTTCTCAGGTCGTCCCCTAATTCTCCTCGAATCCTACGGACGTCCTTTCATTCTTCTTTGAGTACTTCGGCCGTCCGCTCATTCTTCACTGAGATCCTCAGACGTCTGCTTCTTCTTTACTCAGTACTTCAGTCGTCCGCTCATTCTCCACTGAGATCCTCAGACGTCTGCTTCTTCTTTTGACATTCCTCTGACATTCTTCGGACGTCCTCTGACATTCTTTAGAGACTTTGGACGTCCCTTCCTTCTTCTGTCAGATATACTGGTCGATCATTGCTCTATCTCTTCAGCTCTCGGATGACCTTTGTCTCCTCATCGGTCGTCCGCTCATCCTTCGGACGTCCACTCATTACTTCACTTCAGTTCAGACTTACTTCCGGTCGTCCACTGCTTTCAGTTCAATGCTCTCGAACGTCCTTTGTCTTTGTCTGAAATCTTTAGGTCGACCGCTCTTCACCTTCGGTCGACCTTTCATTCTTCTAGCATTCCTTTGGTCGTCCGTAGTCTTAACTCAAGAGTCCACGGACGTCCGTTCTCTTCATCTAGAGTTCTTCGGTCGTCCATAGGTGAACTTCGGATGACCTCTCCTTCCTTAACCGTATCACCCGTCGACTAATCTTCATCATCAGGCATCCTCTTCACCTTGGAGCGCCCGTTCTTCAACCTTAGTACTGTTGACTTTGAACCTTCGCTCGACCACTGTCTTCATCGGACGATCTTTCCTGTTCAACCTTGTCTTCGGTCATCCATCAATCATCCTCGATCGACCGCTCAGTACTTGACTCCTTTTCTTTCATTATTCATTCTTCACATCGGTCGACCACTTTACATATATTGGACGGCCGCTGCACACTTAGGATTTTTCCTTTATGTCTTCTCTGTGCATAGGTCTTCCATTCTTCAACCTCGGTCGACCTACCACTCACTGAACATAAAAATCATGTCTTTCAAAGATCAATTCAACAGGTTCATTAGTACAAACTAAGCTTCCTCACAAATTTGTGAACATCGAAATAATCTCGGGATCCTAGATTCAACACTTGGATAGGACATCATACTTTAGGTAGATCCTAATCCTAGTAAGAATTTGAGTTAAACTAAACATTAATTGAATTTGGATGAAATTGATTCTGTCCCTATTTATCTTACATCATCCTAATCCATAAGGTTTTTGTTATCGAACTATTTTCTTCTCTTTCTTTCTTTTTTTCATTTTCTGTTAAAAATTCATCTTTGTCACAATCATGTTTTCTCTCATTTGTTGGTGGAATTAGATAGATATAGTTAATATTAGTCCTCGTGAGATTGATACTCAACTCTCCGTTGAACTATTACTTGATATGATTAGTGCACTTGATAGTGATTTTATCTGCATAATTACCACACATTAAACACCTATGAAAATCCCTATGGTTGATCCTCCTAACTACATACATGATTGTTGTTAGCTCTCCTCGTTCCTCCCCTATGGTGTGTCACTGAGATCTGTCATAAAAATTGCAAGACCCATGAAGTTTCGCCATTCCCTGTTTATTGGTGGCTTCCATTATGCTTATGCCCCTGCCATCATAGATCTCATGCCCTACTCAATCTACTTGAAGCTACGAGCAGGAGAACAAAAATAAATAGATGTACTACTATAGTTGCCTTATCAATCATTAAATAAGCTTAAATACCTTTTTGGAAGATGTCTTAGTAAAGGTAGACAAATTTGTGCTTCTCGCTGACTTTGTAGTGTTAGATATGAATGCAGGAGAGAAAGCTTATATTATACTGGGGCAGTAATTTTAAGCAATTGTAAAGACACTCAATGCAACAAGGGAAGCTAACACTTACAGTTGAGAATGAGGATATATATCTTTCAATATTGGAAGAACTCTGAAGTATCTACTCAATGCATCCCCATGTTTTGTAATAGACACCATAGATGAGCAGGAAAAAAGATGAACTCGATAACAAAGATGACTCGATAAACCATAAAGAAAAGGAGGATGAAGGAACATCCATGCGTCTCGAAAAACCCTAATATGATATAGAAAAGAGTCAAGCTAATGAATATAACTTAGAACTAATCTGCAAAGCCTAACCCCTTAGTTATATTTCTCATTTTTTTTCTGTTATTTTGATTTTTCTTGGTTTTCAGTTCATGATTGTTTCGTAGTTTAATTTTTCCTCTAACTGCAGGTGAAGTCGTAGTCGTGAGGACCCCATTGACGGTTGCTACAGAGCGAGAACAAACGAGTAGGCTATTTAATTGTCCGTATAACCTAATTCATGGTTGCGACCAAACATCGAAAAAAAGTCAAAGATGCTTAATGGGCGTGTGGATACCGTTCACAATCATACTGAAGCACAAGATATTCATAATCACTTCATGATCATGAGGATACTGTTCACATCCGCAATCGAGGATGCCATACTACAAACATTCATCACGCCTATGAAGACGAATTAACAGGCCGTGAGTAGGTATGCATTTAACTATTGACTATCACTCTTGACATGTTACATTCATGAAGTGTTGCATCTTACAATGGGTGTGAAGACAAAATCTAATGGCTATAATGCATGATCTCCCATGATCGTGACTATTGGAGCGTGTAAGTCCATTTAACATACCGCTAAAATTTCCACCAGCATCAAACCACATCCACCAGCCTCATTAATGATCCACTGGTGACTATGCCTACTGCCCTTCGTTCCTTCATTCCAGTGCTAATTAACTACATCCACCGACCAGATCATCTTCTTCGATGATGATGAGTCGTGGCCCTGAAAACCTCTCATTGACGACCATCCATGTGAGGGACCACTCACCACAATGTGAACTTCGACGATCACGCCGGCAATCTACTACCCAATCAACACCATCGGCTCTTGCGCATATCAAGAAATCACCAACGTTGATCTTCTTTGGCAATCGCCCAAAATTGCATCGACATCAATGAATTCAAAGCCCATGACATTTTCCCTCATGCCCGTGACATTTGCCCTCACGCTAGAGAAGTCTACCCACGTGATCATAAAGCTGCATTTGATGGTCGATTGCCCCCGAACGATCAAGAAGTTCATTTAATGTGTCTTGAAGCTGCACTATGATCACCATGCCACCTTGGACGCGACTCTCTACTCGACGCATCATCTTTCAACCTTCTCGCTGCCAGCACAAGCCGTTGAAGATAGAAATGTAGCTCCGGAGGATCCTACCAACCTTCTAATCAAATGCCCGGTTCAAATCATCCCTTGCGATGAGTAACAAAAGAGGAGGGCAGAGATCTACAAGGAACGCACGCTCGCCACCACTCAATTTGCTCACAGTTCAACTATGATGGAATTCAACATGTGGGATGACATTCTAATCATGTTTGAAAATTTAGGTTTCAACATCTTTGTCCGCAACTACTGGCCAACATATATAGACATTGTACTAGAGTTCCTCGCCTCAATCATTATAAACCAAAGCCATCCTCATCCTGGATGGGAGATCAAGTTCAGGCTCTACAACCATGAGTTTTTCCTTTCCTTGGAAAAATTTAATGAGGTCTATCACTTTGCCAATGAGGGGCCAATGTGCACACCATCTGACTTCTCCGGCAGGGATTTCTGGAAGTCCATAATTGGAGAGGGACACTTGAACTACCAACTGGCCAAGAGCAAAAGTATTCAAAATCCTATTTTTTGTAATGTGCATCATATACTATCTTCCTTCTTTATTTTCCACAGTGAAAATTGGAGGGCTTTCAAATCTACTAAGTTGTTCTTCCTTGACTGTATGGTTTGGGTAAAGAAAAAAATGGGGGGGCCTTCTTAACACAACATTAATTTTTTTTGAGGTTCATAGAGAAACACAATGGGAACATTGTTGTATCGGGACTTATAACCCCTATTGCGAACTACTATTGCCTGGACTTAGAGGTTCATATGAGTGAGAGTATGGCACATGTGTTCCCCGATGAAGTTAGTAGATAGGTTGCAAAGCGCCTTGGCATTTATGTTTAAGAATAGGTCAGAGACTCTCCTAATGAAAGAGGTCAATCACTTCATATGCTAATGTGATTCTATTGCCAGCACGCTCCAGATTACCAGAGCATCGAACCATCCCTCCATGCCAAGCTGAGAGTGAGAATGAAGAATATGAGTTCGATCACTAGCCTGCATACATGGCAGTTGACCCTCTAAAGTGTACATTGACTCAGTCACCATCATTGTCTTTTGACTTTTCCTTTTCTTAGGCCAGTCTAATAGCCAATGAGGCTCAGTAGTAACAAAATTAGGATGATCTTTGAGCTTTTCACTAGCAGCAGTACGATATCATGAAACATGAGCATCAAAAGTACTACGAGGACCTGCACATGCTCCAGGATCAGTTTGATCAGATCTTGTGATGCCATCATGATTATCATGTCAGCTAGGGGCACCACAGCGCACTCCTTCCTTCACTAGATCACTTCGACCAGCAGTAGAGAACCTGATTGTACATTTTCTTTTTTGCTCATTTTGCAAGTTTGGTTCCTACATCATTATGTGTTCTTGTTTCTTTGTGTGTCTTTTTTACTCTCCCTCGGTTGACTTCCATCGTCAATGAAAAGTTCAGCTGTGGAGGTGTTAATTAGTTTTGTTTAATTTGACATGCATTAAATTTATCATGTTTGCTTGCGTTATGCATCCTTTGGAAAAAAAATATTTTACATCAACTCTTCGCCTGACTCTTGTGTATACCTCCTGAACAAAGTTAGGACAACATGTTTCCAATGTATGAAATCTAAATTGCTAATCTTTAGTGGGTATCGCAATAGTATCAAGACTTATGAATGTAGAAACATGCCCAATACCATATGATCCTTAGACAACTACTTCATTCCAAGTACTTTTATTTACCATAGTCTTAATCATAATATCATTCTTATTGAACACATTAAGTTCTAAGTGAGCTTTTGCATGCTTGTAAAGTAAAATAAATGATTTAAAGGAAAAATAAAAGCTGTTGAGGAAGGTAGGAATGTGTTATCTATAACTAGGGTGTGTTTGGGCAATTGGATTCATAGGGGATTCTTGCTTGGCGACCTAAGACCAACTAGTCGAGGATCCATCGACTGAAAGCTCGTTATATGAACCGTCTTGTGCAATATAGAGAAGTGCATGAATCCCTTAGTCACTGCTTAGTTTGAGACTTCAATTTAGAACCTAGGAATGTCTAGGCAAGTAAGCTCGAGAGGTGTCTCAACACCTGGTTCCCTAGGGTCGTCATTTGGGAGTCATCTGTCGAAAGCCCACTACACATACTTATATGTGCAACCTTACAAGGAGGGTAGAACTTATTGAAAAAAAAGAATCTTGAATAACATATATTTTGTACATAAACACTTAAGCTTATGTGAATGTTGTGTTTTAAGCATTAATGCTATTCTAGGATAGAACTTATGTTTTCTTTTGTCTTATAAAGATGGATTAGAAGGAGTTTACTTATGCATAAGTGTCAAAAAGTCAATAGACTAGGGATTTTTGTATTAACAGTGAAATACAGTGGCTATGGCTGTGGAAAGAATAAGAAAAGGAAGAGTATTGGTTGACAAGCTGCAAACAATTAATGGATTTATTCTATCTCTTGAGCCTTGTGATCATTTTGTGCTTGAGGAAAAGCAAATGTTCAAGTGTGGGGGAGTTTGATGCATGCAAAAAGTCCCATGCATTTCCTATTGTTTAGCTCTATATTTTGCATGTTACAGTTGTTTCATGTTTATGTACCATATAATTACATTAGAGTCGGCCATCTACTCAATTTCTGGTTTTGTTTTATGACAACTAAGGAAGGATGCTCTTTTTGGTCACAAATACCTATATTAGACATCTCATAGCCGTGAGGATGGCATTCACGGCCTCAACAAAATGATAAGTCTTGATCAGCATATTCACGGGTCATTAGCAACTGTTCACAACCGTTACAGAAGCCTAGTTGTCGATCAAATCGAGTGCTATTGGAGTTAACGACTGCATGAAGAGAGGCCACAAGTGCTATAGAAGACCGCAATTTCATAATCAACACCTTCACGAGTGTGAAGATGGATTCACGGTCATGAAGATACTAATGTTTACTAGATCACGAATGATTGACGATCATGATATCTAAATTTATGAGTCATGAACTGCTCTGTCATTGCAAGATGATTACATACCAACTTGAAACCCTAAGAAGATGTTCTGAAACTTATAAATAGGGAAGGGTCATTGGAGAGGACATCATAGGAGGCTTTCGAAGAAATTATTCTGTTGTGGATAAGCGAAGCTCCAACAATCGTTTGTGCAGAAAATTGAGAATGACCATCAACGACTTCATTTAATTTTTAGTTATGTTTGTAGTTCCTCCTACTTGGAATGAACTCTAGACCTATTTTCATGCTTACTTTCTCAGTTATGGAGTAGTTTAGTTTAGGGTTTTACTGAGTAGAACCTCACATGGTGGAATCTTTTATATTGGGTTTAATTGTTGGAACCTTTGATAGTATTCTTGTTTGGTCTCAATGCTTTTCTGAATTTTGATTCTCTTGCATGAGTTGCATTCTATCCATGAGGAAGATCATTTATGCATGTATTATTGATGCGAAAAATGCTGAACACGCAAATCGAAATGCCAGCAAGTGCACTAGTCGAACAAGTAATAAAGTGAAAGAGTAGAGTGTCGAACCCACGAGGAATTATATAACTACCTAATCAGAATTCTGGGCTAATAGGAGATAACATTGGTTTCAGGATTGGGTTTTAGAAAACTAATACTATAATTATAAGTAAATAATAGTAATAATAATAAGAATAATAATATAGGGATGATAATGTCCTTAATGGGTCAGAATCGCAGGACACGAATTGCAAGGATATTGACCACACTGCACAGTTAATGATCAATTGTTCAAACTCAGAAATCAGGCAAACATGTTCATGAAGAATCAATCCAATGAAAAGTCTCGAAAGCTATATAAAATCTGGAACACAATAGT
>LTAE01005078.1:0-11963 GCA_001647135.1 Pontederia paniculata | reverse complement strand
AGAACCAGGTTGCGCAAATGAATTCTCAACGTGCTAATCTTGAGAAGAACATCGAGGAGGACTCACCAACGATCATATGTCTATGCCACTATTCACACCAACGAAGATGGTGGCCAAAAAGATTTTTTTCTAGAAGGACATGGACTACCGAATGGTGTGTCAAAGAGACAAGTGAATATACAATTGAAGATGAGAAAGTCAAAAGGAAGAGCTCTCTTATGAATTCTCCTATTACTCCAAATTCACTGTCTCAAATTCAGACACCAAAATTTATGCATCAACAACCAAAGTTTCTGCCATTACAACTCTAGAAATCACCAACTATAGATCCACCGGAGTCATCAACGCAACGTTCACCAAACAACCAAGGAATTAACAAAATACAAACCAACAACTTTGCAATGGCAACCAAGGAGCATATTATTGGACAAGATCAGCAGCAACACAAACCACAATGTAGTCCAAAGAATGTTGTTGTACAACTTAAAGGCCCAACAATTAGAGACAAAGGAAAAGCCATTGATACAACCGGTGGAAGTTCTGATCGTGTTTGCTGAAATTCACCATGACGAGCATCAACGATGATATCACATTCCTGGTGAGATTGTTCCCTTTTATTTACTGCATACCATTATGATTTCATCTCACAGCATACACTGAACCAAGTCAAGCTAGACTATAAATTAGAACTATCTCCCTAAACCTTACCCTTTTTAGCTAGATTCTCTTTCTTTATCTTAGATTTACCTTTTTCCTATTTTAGTCCCGGTCATATAGGCGTCTGGTTGCCTAAATAGAATCACCCTAGCAACTTTTCTACTCCAACACGGGTCGTTACCAACCATCATGGGTCGTGAGACCCGATATCGAGCCCTGTTAATGATTTATCATGGTCCGCAATAACCAAACCTAGCAGCTCATAAACTACATAACGGGCCATGACAGGGTGTCATGGTCCGTAACACCTACAGACCGCGATGACTTTCTGCATTCACGAGCTGTGAAACCTTGTCACGAGATCGACAGCGAGCATTCTGCAAAACTGCAAACATATCACGACCCGTGAACAGTCATCACGGGGAGTAAGTCATTCTGAAGGCAATCGCCACTTGAAATTTCCCAACTCACAGCCCGTTAGAATCCTTCACGACCTTGGTATCATCATCACGACTTCCATCAAGGGTCGTAATGTCCATCATCGTCCGTAAGTCGACAGCTTCCGAACTGCAAACCACACAGTGCTCGACTTACGGCCTGTAACAGCTATCACAACCCGCAACCATTTCCAATCACGGGTCGTAACACTCTTTCACGGGCGTTGACCAACCTAAACTATTACAGCAAACTTCATCACGACTTGCAACAACCAATGTACACATCATCACGAGTCCTAACCAAGTATCACGGGCCGTGATGAACCTACTTTAATACTGCAACTGCCACCAACATGCAATTTAACGCCCATGAACAACCGAAATAATTGTCGTCACCTCGTACGGAGCAACAGCCTCGTAACGCCCTGCGTTTACCTCGTAACGGCCGCGTCTTTTGACCACATTTAATGAACACGCCACTTGTTACGCCCGTGATTTTCTCCCTATATATACCTAACCCATTGCGCAGGTTCGATTCATCCGATCGGCCTTCCCCAACGACGGCAACAAACCAATATCACATCCCGTTAACCTTTCTAACGGGCCGTTACCTAGAGGAGGAGGACACCGTCGCGGCCGCAACTTCCATTCATGGGGCGTCATTCGTTCTTCACGGGTCGCGATCTCTATCACACCCCGTGACCCTTGCATCAACGCCGAACAAGCCCAATCGCCCGACGTGCAGTGCTTACGGGCCGCAACCTACATCACGCCCGGTGACGCTCTTCAACGTCGAACAGCCACCACACCGCGACGCCATATACTTATGGGCCACAACTATGGTTATGCCCCGTAAGTTCTGAAAAGGCATCGGCGAACCCTGCAATTGCCCGACGCGCCCCGCAACCNCAAGATCAGTGTTAATTAAACATGTGCTTAACTTTATCCCTAGCTACTTACTCCCTTGGGGTTACATATATATTTGGAGGAGTACTTGACTCCCTGAAAAGTTATCAAGGGGATTTCTTTGGTCTAAGAAGGAGGGAAAGAAGGGGTTACATATGATCAATTGGGACACAGTTCAATTACCTAAAGCATGTGGGGGCCTAGGCATTAGAAATTCTAGATTAATGAGACATGTGCTCCAAGCGAAACTAGTCCTTAGAGTCCTAGAGGAGGAGGATTCTTTATGGGTTAAACTAATATTGAACAAGTATGGAAAGTTCACCTTTGGTTTCCAAAACCTAACGCCATATTTAAGCATGCCACTTGGGTCTGGAGGATGATTTTGAACATGGTGATTGAAATAAGACATGTGATTAAGAGACATATCGGTCGATGACATAATACTAGCATCTTAATGGATCCATGAATTTTTTGCACACCCTTACAGTTAAAACCAACCTTCATTAATGTAATATGTTGTCTTCTAATATGTATGTTTGTGATCTCATGGCTGGTTTTAAATGGAACCTGCCTTTGTTATATAATTGCTTTGGCCCTGCGCTGGCTGCACATATTTAATCTATTTATCTCCATGCTCAAGCCGGGGATGACCGATGGTGTTGCGTATATGATACACATGGTAAAGCAACTGCACATTTTGTTTATTATTCTTTTAGACGCCAACTGGACCAATTGCAGGGATTTGGATGACCAATCTGGAAAGCTATCTAGTCTATCAACATTCCCTCTAAAATCCATGTGTTCCTGTGGAAGCTTTTACATTTCAAGTTTTCTACTAAGGACTATTTGGAACAAAGGACAAAAATGTCCTCACAATCCACTTTTTCATCGTAGCTAAATCTTTTGTTAGTATAATGAGGACACATGTAATGGTAGTTAAAAGAAATGATAAATTGATGTACGCCACTGTTTTTGTCGATGTTAACATTGATAATTCTTTGAGCCATGCAAATCGCTTATGAATGTTACTCAATTATTATAAAATATGCATTACCAATATTGAAATGATTTGCCCCTAAGACTTGGATTGAGTGATGTTACCTACAAACTCAATAAATATACTTAAAAGTCTACTCTAAATTTATTTTGCAATACTCTATAAGTTTTTTGTTTTGTTTTTTTTCATTTCTTTTGTTGTTTTATGTTATGTTTTGAATTGATAGTATTTAAATCTAATTAGTTTCATAAAAATAACAACTGAAATTATAACTTTGAATGTTAAAATCTGAAATTAGTTTCATAAACTCATTTAAAATCTAAGATAATGAATACTCCAAGAGTGAGTCGATTATTAAATGGAACAAAAGGTTAATTGAACGCTTATGGATATATATTTTTTTAGNCTGAAATTAGTTTCATAAACTCATTTAAAATCTAAGATAATGAATACTCCAAGAGTGAGTCGATTATTAAATGGAACAAAAGGTTAATTGAACGCTTATGGATATATATTTTTTTAGAAGAAATGTTTAAGTTAATAAAAATAGACAACAATGCAATTGGAAAAGAACATGAAAAAGAAAAAAAAGAAAGAAATAAGAAACCTCTTATTGTCACTTACAAATTTTTAAATGAAAAAAACAAATAAAACGAGAAAAAGGAAGAGGAAAAAAAATAATTTAAGGGAGAAAAAGTGAGTTTGAACTTCCTCCCTCAAAAGTTTCTTGAAAGAATATATAATTAAATCATAATGAAGTATTAAAAATTTCAAAAAATTCATATGCATAACACAATTCCATATTTGAATTTATTCTTTGATTTTTTTCTATTTGATCAAAATTGGTCTCCTTTTAGTTAATTATCACTAGGAATGGTACAATATGATTTTACTTAGCACACTAGGCATTTTAATTTTTGTGTATCCAATAATTCAATCAAAAAGATGTGCATGAGTTAGTCCAAATGCTAGACAAGACCTACTAACTGTTTTGTTCTTTTTTTGTCTTTCTTTCCAAAAGAAAGTCAAGGTGTCTTTTAACATCATTGTTTGAAGTCCCTACAATTGTGATATGCCCCATTTTCCTTCCTTTCCGCATTTCGCATTTCTCGAACAAAACATAATACACTTAGGGAACAAAATTAACTAGAAAGAATTGGCTTACGTAAGATGGGCTAACATGGCTTATCGTACCAATGAACTTTGGCCCTAGGTTTTTTCAGAGCTTTTTGAATCAATTGATGAGCTAAATGGAACCCCGTCTCCTCATAGAAGTAGAAGATTGTAACAACATCATAAATGAATTATGAGTGTGTTCATGAAATTAACTATGCTAATACAACAAGAAAGTCGATAGATGTCAAGTTGAACTAAAAATCTACTTTGTTGTCCACAGAAAAGTTAATAAGTAGAAAGTAAATTTTGAAATATGTAAGTTTTAAAATGATGAAATATGAATAAGATAATGCAATCATCTAGTTATTTTGATGTAAAAGATTAGAAACTTGAATGCAACTATAAAATTCTACTGGAATGGGTAGCATTTTGTTGTCACAATCAACACCCACTAAAGCTTTTGGTGACATTTCTTTTTAAAATTTCAAGCTTGTATAGTTGTATATAAGTTTTAATACATACAGGAAGAATACAAAACTTGATAACCATCATTTTCTCTCACAAGAAAAATATATATCATTTTAGATAATGAGAATAATCTAGCAATCATTCACATACAATATTATAGATTAATTAATGAGTTTGATCATATTTCTTCATTATCATATCAAATTCAAATGGATTATATAGTGTAGTATAAGGGTGGACTAGACCTCTTTTTTATTTATAAGACTCAAAATTCAGAACTATTAAATATAAACTTATTTAAAATCTAAGATAATGAATACTCCAAGAGTGAGTCGATTATTAAATGGAGCAAAAGGTTAATTGAACGCTTATGGAAATATAATTTTTTAGAAGAAATGTTCAAGTTAATAAAAATAGACAACAATGCAATAGGAAAAGAACAAAAAAAAGAAAAAAAAAAGAAAGAAATAAGAAACCTCATATTGTCACTTACAAATTTTCAAATGAAAAAAACAAATAAAACGATAAAAAGGAAGAGGAAAAAAAATTTAAGGAAGAAAAAGTGAGTTTGAAATTCCTCCTTCAAAAGTTTATTGAAAGAATATATAATAGATCATAATGAAGTATTAGAAATTTAAAAAAATTCAGATGCATAACACAATTTCATATTTGAATTTATTCTTTGATTTTTTTTCTATTTGATCAAAATTGGTCTCCTTTCAGTTAATTATCACTAGGAATGGTACAATATGATTTTACTTAGCACACTAGGCACTTTAATTTTTGTGTATCCAATAATTCAATCAAAAAGATGTAAAGGTGCATGAGTTAGTCCAAATGCTAGACAAGACCTACTAACTGTTTTGTTCTTTTGTTGTCTTTCTTTCCAAAAGGAAGTCAAGGTGTCTTTTAACATCATTCTTTGAAGCCCCTACAATTGTGATATGCCCCATTTTCCTTCCTTTCCGCATTTCGCATTTCTCGAACAAAACAAAATACACTTAGGGAATAAAATTAACTAGAAAGAAATTGACTTACGTAAGATAGACTAACATGGCTTATCATACCAATAAACTTTGGCCCCATGTTTTTTCAAATCTCTTTGAATCAATTGATTAGTTAAAAGGAACCCCGCCTCCCCATAGAAGTAAAAGATTGTAACAAAAGCATAAATAAATTATGAGTGTTCATGAAATTAACTATGTTAATACGACAAGAAAGTCGATAGATATCAAGTTGAACTAAAAGTTTACTTTGTTGTGCATAAAAAAAAAATTAATAAGTAGAAAGTAAATTTTGAAGTATGTAAGTGTTATAATGATGAAATATGAATAAGATAATGCAATCATCTAGTTATTTTGATGTAAAAGATGAGAAACTTGAATGCAACTATAAAATTGTACTGGAATGGGTATCATTTTGTTGTCACAATCAACACCCACTAGAGCTTTTGGTGACATTTCTTTTTGAAATTCCACGCTTGTATAGCTGTATATAAGTTTTAATACAAACAGGAATACAAAACTTGATAACCATCATTTTCTCTCCCAAGAAAGATATATATCATTTTAGACCATGAGAATAATCTATAACATCATTCTTTGAAGCCCCTACAATTGTGATATGCCCCATTTTCCTTCCTTTCCGCATTTCGCAAAAGGTTAATTGAACGCTTATGGATATATAATTTTTTAGAAGAAATCTTTAAGTCAATAAAAATAGACAACAATAGGAAAAGAACAGGAAAGAGAAAAAAAAAGAAAAAAATAAGAAACCTGTTATTGTCACTTATAAATTTTCAAATGAAAAAAAACAAATAAAACGAGAAAAAGGAATAGGAAAACAAAAAAAAAATAATTTAAGGGAGAAAAAGTGAGTTTAAAATTCCTCCCTTGAAAGTTTCTTGAAAGAATATATAATAGATCATAATAAACTATTAGAAATTTCAAAAAATTCAGATACATAACACAATACAAATTTGAATTTATTCTTTGATTTTTTTTATTTGATAAAAATTGGTCTCCTTTCAGTTAATTATCATTAGGAATGATACAATATAATTTTACTTAACACAATAGGCACTTTAATTTTTGTGTATCCAATAATTCAATCAAAAAGATGTAAATGTGTATGAGTTAGTCCAAATGCTATACAAGACCTACTAATTGTTTTGTTCTTTTGTTGTCTTTCTTTACAAAATGAAGTTAAAGTGTCGTTTAACATCATTCTTTGAAGCCCCTACAATTGTGATATGCCCCATTTTCCTTCCTTTCCGCATTTCGCAAAAGGTTAATTGAACGCTTATGGATATATAATTTTTTAGAAAAAATATTCAAGTTAATAAAAATAGACAACAATGCAATAGGAACAGAACAGGAAAGAGAAAAAAAAAGAAAGAAATAAGAAACCTCTTATTGTCACTTACAAATTTTCAAATGAAAAAAAAACAAATAAAACGAGAAAAAAGAAGAGGAAAACAAAAAAATAATAATAATAATTTAAGGGAGAAAAAGTGAGTTTGAAATTCCTCCCTCGAAAGAGTCTTGAAAGAATATATAATAGATCATAATGAAGTATTAGAAATTTCAAAAAATTCAGATGCATAACATAATTTCATATTTGAATTTGTTCTTTGAAATTTTTCTGTTTGATCAAAATTGGTCTCCTTTCAGTTAATTATCATTAGGAATGGTACAATATGATTTTACTTATAATAAAAGGCAGTTTAATTTTTGTGTATCCAATAATTCAATCAAGAAGATGTAAATGTGCATGAGTTAGTCAAAATGTTAGACAAGACCTA
This sequence comes from Pontederia paniculata, assembly GCA_001647135.1. Classification (NCBI taxonomy): domain Eukaryota; kingdom Viridiplantae; phylum Streptophyta; class Magnoliopsida; order Commelinales; family Pontederiaceae; genus Pontederia; species Pontederia paniculata. The sequence goes on along the minus strand of LTAE01005078.1, from coordinate 4,579 downwards.
ATAACATGCGCTTTTGTCCTTCTGTTGTCTCTCTTTCCAAAAGAAAGTCAAGGTGTCTTTTAAGAGCATTCTTTGAAACCCTACAATTGTGATATGACCCATTTTCCTTCCTTTCCGCATTTCTTAAATAATACATAATACACTTAGGGAACAAAATTAACTATAAAGAAATTGGCTTACATGGAAGAAGATAGATTGACCTGGCTTATCATACCAATGAACTGCGCTCCAGGTATTTTCAGGACTCTTTGAATCAATTGATGGCTTATCATACTAAGTAGAAAATTGTAACAAAATCATATATGAATTATGAGTGTTAATGGAATTGACTATGCTAATACGATAAGAAAGTCGATAGATGTCAAGTTGAACTAAAAATCTACTCTCTGGTCCATAGAAAAAGTTAATACTGTCTAACAAGAGAAAAATCAGTAATTCAAAAGAAATGAGAAATGAAAACTAATTCTCATATTCAGCTTAGTATAAACTCCATAAGTAGAAAGTAAAATTTGAAGTATGTGCAAGTGTTACAAGGATGAAATATGAATAAGATAATGTAATCATCTAGTTATTTTGATATCAAAGATGAGAAACTTGAATGCAACTATAAAATTGTACCCTAATGGGTAGCATTTTATTGTCACATCAACACCCACTGGAGCTTTTGGTGACATTTCTTTTTAAAATTTCCACACTTGTATAGTTGTATATAAGTTTCAATACATATAGGAAGGATACGAAAAACTTGATAATTATAATTTCCTCTCACAAGAATAATCTAGCAATCATACACATACAATATATAAATTAATTAATGAGTTTGATCATATTTCTTCACTGTCATATCAAATTCAAATGGATTATGTGGGTATAGTGTAAGGGTGGATTATACCTCCTCTTTTTTTATTTTATAAGACTCAAAATTCAGAACTAGCAAATATAAACTCATTCAAAATCTAAGATAATGAATATCCAAGAGTGGGTCGATTATTAAATTGAATAAAAGTTAATTCAACGCTTATGGAAATATATTTTTTAGAGGAAATGTTCAAGTTAACAAAAATAGACAACAATGCAATAGGAAAAGAACAGGAAAAAGAAAAAAAAGAAATAAATAAGAAACCTCTTATTGTCACTTACAAATTTTTAAATGAAAAAAACAAATAAAACGAGAAAAAGGAAGAGGAAAACAAAAAAAATAATTTAAAGGAGAAAAGGTGAGTTTCACATTCGTCTCTCGAAAGTTTCTTGAAAGAGTACATAATAGATCATAATGAAATATTAGAAATTTCAAAAAATTCAAGTGCATAACACAATTCTATATTTGATTTTTTTCTATTTGATTAAAATGAGTCTCCTTTCAGTTAATTTTCATACAATATGATTTTACTTAGCACAATAATCACTTTAATTTTTGTGTATCCAATAATTCAATCAATAAGATGTAAAAGTGCATGAGCTAGTCAAAATGCTAGAAAATACCTACTAGCATGCGTGCTTTGTCCTTCTATTATCTCTCTTCCAAAAGAAAGTTAAGTTGACTTTTAACAAAAGCCCCTACAATTGTGATATGCCCAATTTTCCTTCCTTTCTGTATTTTTAAAACAACACGTAATACACTTAGGGAACAAAATTAATTAGAAACAAATTGGCTTACATGGAAGAAGATATGTTGACCTGGCTTATCATATAAATGAACTGTGACCCAAGGTATTTTCAGGGCTCTTTGAATCAATTGATGAGCTAAATGGAACTCCGCTTCCCCTAAAAGTAGAAGATTGTAACAAAAGCATATATGAATTATGAGTGTTCATTGAATTAATTAAGTTAATACGACAAGAAAGTCGATGGATGTCAAGTTGAACTAAAAATCTACTCTTTCCATAGAAAAAGTTAATATTGCCTAACAACAGAAAAATCAGTAATCCAAAAGGAATGAGAAATTAAAGTTATTTCTCATATTCAGATTAGTATAAACTCCATAAGCTAAATTTTGAAGATTATACAAATGTTATAAGAATGAAATATGAATAATATAATTTAATCATCTAGTTATTTTGATGTCAAAGATGAGAAACTTGAATAAAACTATAAAATTATAAAACTATCACAACCAACACCTACTTGAGCTTTTGGTGACATTTTTTTTTGAAATTCTAGTTATATATAAGTTTTAATACACATAGTAAGGATACAATAACTTGATAATTATCATTTTCTCTCACAAGAAAAATATGTATCATTTTAGACCATCAGAATAATCTAGCAATCATACACAGACAATATTACAGATTAATTAATGAGTTTGATAATATTTCTTCACTGTCATATCAAATTCAAAAGAATTATCTGAGTGTAGTGTTAGGGTGGACTATTCAAATGGATTATATGGGTGTAGTGTAAGGGTGGACTACATCTCTTTTTTATTTATAAGACTCAAAATTTAGAGCTAGCAAATATAAACCCATTTAAAATCTAAGATAATGAATATTCCAAGGGTGAGTTGAATATTAAATGGAACAAAAGGTTAGTTGAACGCTTATGGAAATATAATTTTTTTTATATGAAATGCTCAAGTTAATAAAAATAGACAACAATGCAATAGGAAAAGAAAAAGAAAAAAAGAAAAGAAAGAAATAAGGAACATGTTATTCTCAGTTACAAATTTTCAAATGAAAAAAACAAATAAAACGAGAAAAAAAGAGGAAAACAAAAAAAAAGAATGATAATTTAAGGAAGAAAAAGTGAGTTTCACATTCGTCTCTCGAAAGTTTCTTGAAAGAATACATAATAGATCATAATGAACTATTATTAGAAATTTCAAAAAATTCAAGTGCATAACATAATTCCATTTCTGAATTTAATCTTTGAATTTTTTCTATTTGATCAAAATGGGTCTCCTTTTAGTTAATTTTCACTAGAAATGATACAATATGATTTTATTTAACACAATAAGCACTTTAATTTTGGTGTATCCAATAATTCAATCAAGAAAACGTAAAGGTGCATGAGTTAGTCCAAATGCTAGATAATATAATTACAAACCTATAGACAAAGCTTTTTAAGAAAAGCATTTATAAATTTTTTACCTCATCTTCTCCCAGTATGTTATATATGATTGAAAAATGAGTTTTCATAAATGGATCGCTAAGAGGAAGCACAAGAATGGCACGCAATTGTTGTTCATACTGTGAGGTATAACATGATTCAATTGTGTGATGCGCACTATTATGAGGTCTTGGAGCAACTTCATTTTATAGAACCTTAGGTTTGAAAAGATAGAGATAAAAACAACCTTACTATATGAATTTCTACAGTTCCACTCAAAATGATTATGTTATACCCAGACGATAATTAATATATGAACTTCTAAAAAAGAGGGTAAATTTTAAAGAAGATGGACCTGCTCATATGTGGTTAAGAATAATTCGACATCAAATACACCGGCTCCTTCTAATGACTTGACAGCTTTTTGAGCAACATTAATGGCAAGTTTCTTGACTTTGTCCGATATGTCAGCACGAGCTTCAACTATGTGATAGATATTATTCCTGAAAAACACAGGCTCCAGAAAGATTATTTGAAACGAGGCTAACAAGCAAAGTCATTAATACAATTCTGACAAGTTAAGTATTAAACTCAATCATTTTACTTGTGAACAGTTTCAACTAATGGAAGCAGAGACAAAATTGTCTCTAGCACTTGCTATAATGACTGAAAGCAAGGTCTATATTATTATTCTAAAAATATTTCATGGTAGTGATAGAAATAATATACTACATTAATATTAATTAGTAAATGAAATCAAATGAGGTTAATACATTTAAATTATTTTTTTTATTTTTTTAGTTTGTTATGATAACATTAGATAAATCAAAAAAAATTACAAAACTATAAAACATTACTTTCTATTATTTTTTAAATTTATTGAATATGTAATTTTAATATATGAACTAAAAATGTATCGATCAATAATACTACACATGCATGATAAATGAGAAATTATTGTGTATCATTTATGACATTAATTGAAATACTATTATTAATTGTCATTAATAATAATAATATTCAAGAAAATCTATGTTATTTGATAATTTAATTGATTTTTTTAATAGTATTCAAAAGATGAAATGAGTAAAAAAGAAAAAAAAAAACATAAAAAAAAGAATGCAAACAATGGAAGGAGAAGTGACAAAATTTAATATAAAATTAATAAGAATTATAAATATGTCAAAAAATAAGAAAATATAAAGAAAAATAAATTTATAGGACATCCACTAATTACAAAGTTTTGATTATGACTTAATATTATATATTTATCAGTTACATAATTTTTAATATATGAATAAGATAATTTATCACTTTAGTGATTACATGTATTTATGTTAGTGTAGTTGGAAATTTTTTTTATTTAATTTATTTAATATTTTATGAGTTTTTTAGGATATTAAATGGGCGAAAAAGTTTAAACTAATAATTTGTTTGTATATGGAGAATTTTGGTTTTTTTTTAATCTTTTTTATGCTTTTGAAAATAATGAAGGTTATTTATGACAATAAGGTGATAGAGAATTTATACG
>LTAE01005077.1:6231-19941 GCA_001647135.1 Pontederia paniculata | reverse complement strand
ATATATATATATATATATATATATATACATATATATATATACTTAATACACCGAAAAAATTGGAGGAGCGTGGCTCTCCAATCATCTACGCGGGTCCGCCCCTGCATAAGACCTTTATCAATACTTTGGCAATATTGACTGGTCAAATAAAACAAAAAATTATTTTAGGAAACTCTTTCTTAATTTAAAGAAAAATATCCAAATAAAGTGCGAAAGTCAAACAACTCTAACATGTATATGAGTCAAACACGACATATCTGCTCTGACATAATTAAAGAGATTATTACAACTTGAGAGGAAAACTAAAGACATGACTCAAACTCTTACATGTGCAACCATGGCATCATCTCCAGCAAATCCATAGTCACCAGCACCATCATCCACCGCTGAACTAGTTACCTGCAGGATCAATGCAGGAAAAGCAATATTCCATGAGCAATTACGCCCAGTGTGTAAGGCAAAAGTAGATAATAATCCAATAATGAACAATATGGAATAAGAATCATGATATCAATAATATTCTTCAATGAAAGAGTTTTCAAAGATAAGGACAATGACAATAATTGAAGCAAATCCGATATAGCAGTATAAGATCAGTAATGAGTTAGCTTTAAAAATAAGCTGAAAATAAATGAGTCAATATATAAGGAGCTGAATCATGAATATTAATTGGTACTCATTTCACATCCGATCCGATAAGGCTAATAATAAATTTATCTTTCTCTATAACAATGACATCAATAATAGAGCATGATCGATACTTTCAATCCGATAAGACTTTCGATTCGATCAACAGAAATTGAAGGATGAACTCTTAATTTGATACATCTCCTTTATTATCTTTTCCCAAATCTAGGGGTGACTCATTTTATAATACAGTCCTACTTTCATAGGAATAGTCTAGGTGATATATAGGTGATTAAGTTAGACTTGTCCCATTAATGATTTCATGGTGCCTTTATGTTCATTCGGTAAAGAGCTCATAAAGCATGAAGCCAATGGTATAAAGCTCATACGATCCGGTAAAAATCTTTATTTTGGGTTGGCATGATAATAAACAATAAAGGTCAACGGGGGTACCAACTGTGACAACAACAAGATGCCCATCAAGTGGGGAGGATGCTCGAGTATCCTCTTTGTTACAAGGAGGGGAGCTCTCCAAGCTACAGGAGCAAAGTGGGAAAGATGCAACTGGGCCATTGGCCCCTAACAGTATAAAGCAAAGATCAAAGGTAGCTCCCAACGGTACACATGACAACCATAATCTTTAGTCTTGTTATCCTTAAGTGATATCTAGTATATGCCCTTAACATAGCATCAAACAATATAATATATGTAATATTCGACAATGGAAATTATCTACAATTTATCCATATTATTAAACGAGAAAATAATCTAGGGTAAAGTACGTCACGATCGTGACAACAAGTGTCATGGGCTGTGATAGGACATCATGACCCGTGAGACATCAAGTTAGACTTAGGGTTAGTTCTTTATGGGCCGTGAGGGTCTATGTCACGGCCGTGACAACAAGTGTCATGGGCTGTGATAGAACATCACGCCCCGTGAACTATCAGGGTTTTTCTCCTCTTCACGGTCACGGGCCGTGACTCGTGAGTCACGACCGTGAAGTGAAGATTAGCTACGTTCATCCTGGTCCGTGAAAAGTCACGACTTTTACGCCATCTCGCTCGGTAGTGGTTACGGGTCGTGATATGGCATCAAGGGTCGTAAGTCACCCTTACAGCAATCACGATCGTGAGGGTTCACGATCGCGACCCCGACACTCGATACGCATACTGGTCACAGGCCGTGACTGGGATGCCACTACCGTGACTGTATGGTTACTAGTCGTGACCATGGTGTCACGATCATGAAATCGGTCATCACGACCGCGACTTCGATGTCACGGTCGGATGTTGAACGATTCTTGGGTCTGGACACATCCTCATGGGTCATGACAAGGGTGTTATGACCGTGAGATGGTCATCACGGGTTGTGACAAGGTTGTCACGACCATGAACATGGTCTTCATGGGCTGTTACATGACATCACGGTCGTGAAGGTACAGGAAAAATCAGTCCACATCTAGTCGATTCAATTACAATATGAAGAAACCAGAACCTGAAACCATACGATGTAAAAGAGATGAGAAACTTTAGATTATTGATGCATGATTATACCAATTTTGAATAAGATTAAAGGCATGAATCAAGATGATATAAAAGTGGAGAAGAAAACACGATTTAAACCATGAACGGTATAATCAAGGAATCATGAAAAATCTGGAGAAAATCCTTAGACATGATCAATAAATCTGGAATCAAATCTACTAGTGATCCGCCACGATACACACCTTAGGCCCCAAGCTTTTATCTTGATTTCTTCACGCATTTTCGTATTTCCTATGCAGCAATTACTCTCCTACAATTTTTCCTGGTTAGGAGATGATCAATCACCACAAAGGAGAGTTTTTCAGCCTTACCTTGAGACCTTTGGGTAAGGGGCACAGGGAGAAGAAGAAAGGTAAGGCCGGCTAGAGAAAAGAATGAAAATTTCTGAGATGGTGTATTTATAACTTACGAGTCCAGATTTTGTGGGCAAATTTGAATTTGTTTCATATTTAAATTCAAATTTCAAAATTCAACTTTTGATTTCCTTCTTCATAGATAAGGAAATATCTTTTTGAGAAATAAAATATGAGGAGATATGTTTTTGGAAAGATAGAATATGATTACGTTGAAAGATCATTAGGGATGAGATTTGGGGAATTACAATAATTGTATTATATAAACTTATAAGTTGTATAGATATATGTAAATTGATATTGAACTGTATGAATTTGATTACAAAAGTTCTAATGTTTATGCTTATATTAGTATTTTATATAAAAATAAAAATTAATTTCAAACTTTAAAAGGCTTGGTGCGGTTAAGTTGAAGTCAAATGGCGCGTCTATAGGAAATCCTGGTAGGAATGCTCATGATCAGGGGTAAATTTCATGAACGGTCATCCAACTTTGACGTGTTCCCGTTGCGGTCACTAAATTTCAATTTGTAACACGACGGTCATCCAACTTAGAAAAGTTTTCACGCGTGGTCATTATGACCGGCTATCGCCGGTTTCTAAGTTAAAATGCTTACGTGGTTCTCGTCTAAATTTTTTCTCTCTCCGTCATATCATTAATCTATCGTATGTGGCAAAAAATAACAAAAAAAAACCCATGCATTACCTGTCATCCATCTCCCTCGCCGGCAATGAGGAAGAAGACACCAACAAAGAGAAAATTATTCTCTCTCGTCGCCAGCACCAACAGAGGAGAGAGGGATCCACGACGATGAGGAAGGAGGGAGGGGGGAGCGACCCCTTTCCCTCTCTCTGCACGAATAGGGAGAGGAGAGAGGGGGGGACGCCCTCCCTCCTCCCTCTCTTTGCACGAGCAGGAGGGCTTCCCCCTCTCCTCTCCCCATTCGTGCAGAGAGAGAGGAGGGAGGGTGTCACGAATAGAGAGAGGAGAGGGGGATGCCCTCCCTCCTCCTTCTCTCTGCACGAATAGAGAGAGAGGAGGGGGCGTCGCCTCCCTCTTCCTCGCCGGCGACATGGAGGAGGGGGCGATGGCCCCTTTCCCTTTCTCTGCACGAACAGGGAGAGGGAGCAGCTCCCTGGCCACCGCTCCCTCTCCCTGCTCGCCGGTAAGAGAGAGACGAGAGACCTCTCTTCTTGATCGTCGCTGCTCGCCGTCGATGGAGAAGGAGGAGGAGGAGACGATGCCTCCCTCCCTCATCAGATTTTTTTTATTTTTTTATTAGTTTATTGTTAACACATAGGAGAGAGAAATCTAAGTGGAGGAGAGAGAAATATATGTATAATCGCCACATATGTATAACAACCTAAAAACCGGAGGTAGTCGATCATAATGACCGCACGTGAAAACTTTTCTAAGTTGAATGACCGTCATGTTGCAAATTGAAGTTTAGTGACCACAACGGGAACACGTATAAAGTTGGATGATCGTTTGCGTAATTTACTCCATGATCAGTGGAGAAGAGGGTTTGCTCAATATGAAGGGTTAGCCTCGTCTGAATTGTGGGGGCTAATTCTATGGGATTATCCAAAGTTATCGGCCACTCCTAATTTTGGTTAAATAGTAGCAATATTTTAAAACGTCTTGAATATAAAATTGTAAAACACTAAAAGGTTTTGCCATTTTTATTTACATCAATTTGTCATCCGGCACGCATGTATATATATACAAGCTTCTTATAATTTTATTTTTAGTGTGAGATGGTAACTTCGTTTGTCAAAGCGAGAAATTTTCTTGATGAGTTTTCAAACTTCTCAATTTTAGTTTTGGTGTAACTTGCTTGAAAAAAGAAATATAAATTCTTAAGATATATATACTAAAATTAGAAAATAATTTTGAAATAGAACTTAAAGATATTATTCTAGGAAATAAGAAAAAACAGAATATGAGGGTCTATATTGGCTTAAATCATGTATAGAATGTTGGAGACTAGCTCACTGCTACAATCAAAAGTCTCAAAATCAACGTTAAGTGGTACGCATTAAGATTTTGGGTTCGAATCGACTCAAAATATTTTTTCTACTTTAAACATTTTTCATATTCTCAAAATCATTTTTCTCAGTGAATATATTATTTTCCAAAAGTTCACGACTTTATTAACATAATTCAATTGTAGGCTGACGAAATACTTAAAAAAGTACTTAAAGCCGAAAATTCGAATTAAACATGTCGTGGGACTTGGCTTAGGCCCACCAAATAATGGGCCATGGGCCCACACACCAACCAAAATATTACACACCAACCAAAAGTGCTAAAGAATTTTTAAAAAGAAACCAAAAACATAAAAAAATTGAACTAATTGAACTGCAACTACGCGGGCGTTCGTGGGTCAACTTTGGGTTGTTGGCCCGTGTGCGCCTACACGCGTTTATTTTTCTTAGCATCCTTAAAATAAAATAAAATATATAATAAAATATATAAAACCAAAGCCAAACAATAATGGGGTATTTTCACTTTCTTCCCTCAAACTATGCCATATCTACCAACATATTATATTATAATCCACTTAGCATCCTTAAACTTATTTAATAATGACACTAGCTTCAAAAGATAACGTGTGTCATCCTTTCTGTTATTTTATTTTTTTAATTACCAAAATTACTATTTTACCCTTCTTTAACTTTTTTATTTATTTACTTTTATGTATTATAACTTTCTATATCTCCCATTCTCCCGTCAACAAACTTCCCTGGACGAAAACCCTAGACAAGAGTTCTCCTAGGTGCACAAGAGGCTGGTTAATTCGATGAAATCTGATGACACCAATGAACTTCATAAGTACAATATGTCCACTTTGTTTCATTTTCCTCCTCTTAGTTTTAGTTTCCTACACTTTTCCTCTTCTTAGTTTGAGTTTCCTGCACTTTCCCACATTCACTCGCTAAAAAAAATCCTAGTTGATGAGATCTCTGATGTGTGTAACTAATCACCATACTTTAGATTGTTAGAAGTTACATAATAAAGTACTTGAAAGGAGAGGGGACGTGATTAAAAATGTCATGGCAACACTAGGAGTGTATGGATGAAGATGAGATCTCCAGATTTTTTATTTTGTGGTCCCTGATTTCTTTTCTATTGTATGGACAAGGTACATAATCTTAGTTTTCTTGGTAAATTATTTCAACTTGTGGTGTGGTCTCGTTTCTAACATGGTCCCATATTCTCAAAAGCTTATTATGTGGTCCATTTTAAATTTTGTGAGATTCAAAATTACTTTAAATGGAATATGGTCCCAAATTGTTCAAGGTTTGTGATGTGGTCCTATTTTTTTGTGTTACACAGAAGTTTAATGATTGTTTTTTAGGTTAATTTGGTCCTTATTTTTTTGTGAAATAAATTGCTCATGATACTTTTATTTAGGTCCTATAAGCCGGTATGCTAGATGAGATTTTTTTTATTTAAAAAGTGTCTAGCATAAACAAGTTCTTGTAGAAGCTTATTTGGCATTTACAGAACTATATTGCTTTTATCTATTTGTTTATTTTGCACTTTTATTTTTTACCACTGATCTTGGCTTTATTTTGTTGCTTCATTATCTTCCAATAATTATTGTAAATTTATTATTTCTTACAATTTGTATAATGAAATTTGTTCATAATATATGTTTTGTTTTAATTTACAGATAAATATGAATATTTATAAATTGCAAATACATTATGGTGGGATTTTTGCGCATGTCGGCTCAAATTCATATATTGGTGGAAGAGTGTCTCCGTCTCAAATTGTTGATCCTGATTTGATGTCGTTATTTGAATTAAAGATATGATTGAATCATTGGGTTTGTCATCTTTTTTTACTATGTATCATTTGTTGCCTTATATCGATTTTGAAAGAGGATTGGTTGCTATTAAATATGATATGGATGTACTTAATATGTTTGCCTTGCATGAGAATAGCAAACATATTAAAATATACGTTGAGTCCAATGAAGATATTGTGCCTACACAATGTGATTTCTTAACTACTCAAACTATAGAGGTTGATGTAGTTAATGAGAATGCAGATGATAAACCCAACAAGATAGATATGGAAGCTGAGATAGTTGAGGATGGGGATGTATTTGTTGGTTCCAAGCAAAGAAATGTGAGGATAAATGAGAATGAAAATTTAAGCTTCATTATCGATTCTGATAATGATGATGGAGATATTAGAAGAGATGTGATGCGAAGTGTGGAGTAAGGTAGATGATGACCACAGGTTATGGGGTTAACTAGGATCGATCTTCTATATAGAATGTTCTTCACTTCAAATTTTACTATTTATGAACCTATGCACACTCCTATCACCGCAAGTATACGGCAATCGATGAGTACTTTAGGTGTCGATCCACTAGGACACTTTGCTTTCACGCTTCTATTCCTACCCTTCCTCAGCCAAGCTCTCGCGGTTAGGGGGCTTGACACTAAAGGTCCAAGCCCTAACCGGAATAGGTGAGGGGTAATCAACAGAAATAATATTTTTGGGTTTTTGAAATAGAAATTGCAGAAATTAAAAGAAATATAATTCTAATGAGGAGAGGACACCAGAACCCTGGGTTCACCTCTGAATCACACCCATCTGCTCTTTTACGTGAAATTATGTAAAGTCGCCCAGGCCCTTACACCACGGGTCAAGGCAACCCCGCTCTCGCGGTGGTTGCTCTACCTTTTCACCTTTCCGCCCTTGCGGTGGAGGTTCAAGGCTTGACCAAATGTAATCTGGCCATGGTCACACTCTCTCCCTCGGAAGAGAGCTCACCATCTTAAATCCCGATAAAAGTATATAAATCTTGACACCCAAGTTCCAGAGGGGTACCGCCTCTCAGCGCGCACTAACCTCTTTTCCAAGGGGGACTTAGAGGTTCAGTCAGAGAGTTTCTCAGGTCGGAGCATCACCCTGCTCTCGCAGAGGTAACCTGGTCAGTAAGCCCCCACTCTCGTGGCGTATACTTACGGGGCCGACCAAAAGATTGTTCCCCAAGTTACCTATCAAGCCTCTCTCGAGATCAAGGCAACTTGGTTCACCTCTCTAACTAAATCTACAAATCGAACTCAAGACAAGTGTTATTCGCTCCGGGTCAAGCTCCAGAGGTAGGGGCAAACTCACACCTATCCCCTAACTCAGAAGGCATGACCTGAACTGAGGTTCCCCCAAACTTCATCACTAACCTCTCGGCTCATTGTGTGAAGGTGGCAACACTATAAGGCCCATGTGGACAGTGCGCACTTGGGAAGAACCAAACGAACAACAAGAAAATAAATACAAAGCATTCAATCACAAATCATAGCGCGAGATCAAGTAGGCGATATAGGAGATGAAAACTAAAACATTAGAGCAGATTAGGATAGAAACAGAGGTTCCCCCAGGATTCCGGCAACAGGAGTCTAGCCGGACATCCTGGGGTTAGCCATTACAAAATCAGAAAATAATTCGGCCAACATGCTTGCCGGAAAATAAACTAGTAGCAGAAAATCTAAAGTCGTCCGGCGTTCGTCCCCCCCCTCTTGTGTTCTGCCTCTTCTCCTTTTAAAGAGTCTTCAGCCTTGTGCCACAAGTCATGCTCCAGGCTGGCAGGTAGACTTCCAAATCTGACACCCCAGATCTCGGCCCAGGCTATTTTGGCAGGTAAGATTCCGGCTGTTATGGCAAATAAAATCTTCACCTGAGCTAATATGGCAGAAAAGATCTCGGCCAGGGCTGTTATAATAAGTAATATCTAGGTGATTATATCAGGTAAGGTCTGGGTTATTATGGAAGTTATCTTGGACTATTATGGCAGTTATCCTGGGCTGTTATGGCAGTTCTCCTAACCCTCCAACTGCAGCGAAAAAGGAAAGATTTTAAATTTCAAATGCTCAAACAACTAAAATCATGAAATCTGGTCAAAACCTTCTTAAATTCCCAAAATCCAATAATGATGATACTGAATATTCAAAAAGTAGAAAATGGAAATAATTCAGCATAAATTATTTACGAAAGTGGTTATTGGGGTAAGCTTTTCGGGAACGGGGTCAACCTAAATAAGTGTATCTTTTTCTGTCATCAAGATGTTTTCGAGGAAAATGGCATGACATTTCCCATTTTTAATGAAGATACAAATATGCACAATCCAAAATTGAATTTGGGAATGATATTTACGAATGTAAAAGTATTTAGAGAAGCATTAAGGGAAAATAGAAGAAAGATGGGATATGAATTTGTGTTTAAAAAGAATGAGCCATCAAGAGTAACTGTTGTGTGCCATAATGAAGGTTGCCCATGGAGAATAGATGCATCAAATTTTCATGGAACTTAAACTTTTTTAAATAAAAAGTCTTGAAAAGCATTCAATGCATCCAAGGAGGTACAAACTAAAGAGTGCAAATTCTACATTGATTGCCAAGTGATACTTGAATAGGTTGACATATGATCCTCATTGGAATGTTGCGGCCATCAAAAGAACCATCAAGAGAGAAGAGGGTTTACTTGTTTCTACAAAGCAAACATATAGAGGAAAGTTTAAAGCCATTGAAATGATTGATGGAAATTACAAAGAACAATTTGAGAGTGTTCGGAGCTATCGCAATAAGGTTGTTAAGCACAATCCTGGTAGCAAAGCAAGAGAGGGAAGTGCTTAGACTTTCTTTAGAATGTGCACCACATTTTCTAAGAGTATTCGTTAGCTTCGTAGCACAAATAAAAGGTTTTGTGATTGGTTGTAGACTCGTTTTGGTTTAGATGCTTGCCACCAAAAAGGGCCATTTGGTGGCCAATTGATTCATGCAGTATCTAGGGATGGAAATAACCAAATGTATCCTATTGCCATGATGGTAGTTGAAGCTGAGTTAAAAGAGTCTTGGGCATGGTTCCTTTAAATCCTTATTTACGCAACTGGAACCCTTCCAGAGATGGGTTGGATTTTCATTTCTGATAGACAAAATGCATATGACTATACAAGCTTATTTTTTTAATAGTTATCGCAGTTTTCATCCTAAAAATAATAACTATTTTTTCAAGGTATAGTGCAAACATTCCAAAAGCTTATGCCAGGAGTAGATCATAGATATTGCATGAGACATTTATATGATAACTTCAAAGTCAAGTACAAAGGAGAAGAGTGGAAGCTTTTGTTGCAACGTGCTATTTATACATACACTAAAGAAGATTGGGGGAAATGTATGATGGATATCAAGAATATCAATGCTGAAGCTCATGACTATTTGATGAAGGAGTCTCCATGTAGTTAGTCTAGATTTCATTTTGACGATAGGGCCAAGTGTGATTTGGTGTGTAATAATATATTGAAATCATTTAATCAATTTGTTAAGGAAGTTGGGGACAAACCCATTCTTACAATGCTTGAGATGATAAGACGACAATTGATGTGTAGATACAATGACAAAAAAGAGTGGGTCAAGACATTGCATGGCAAAGTTTGTCCAAAAAAATTAAAAGATATTGAGAACCATAAGGATGGCATGCATTATGAAGTGATGGTTGCAAGGGAAGGAAAATTTGAGGTGCTTAATGGTAGACGAAATTTTATTGTTCATTTTGGAAGGAAAAAATGTTCTTACAAAGTTTGAGATATTACAGGAATACCATGTGTGCATGCATGTGCAGCCATTATGACTGATAGGAGAGATTGTGAAGATTTTGTGCATCCATATTACTCAATTGAAACACTTACAAAAGCATATTTTGAGGTTATAAGTCCTATATGTGACGATACCCAATGGGAACATATAAAACAAGAACATATGCAACCACCTATTATACGGAGAAAACCTGGTCGTCCCAAGAAGCTAAGGAAACGAGCAGAAGATAGCCAAGGAGTTCAATTAGTGAGAAGGTCTTTGAAAACTCTCACATGTGGAAATTGGGGTGAAAAAGGCCACAATGTAAGGTCCTGCAAAAAGCCAAAGAAAGTAAGTACCAAAAACAAAAAAGTCAACATGCTAATCAAACTTCACTCTTCATTGACTTCCTTATAAATTTTTATGTGGCCTAATTATTTCATTTTTTGCTAAGAAACTTTGAATAACGAAAAAAGGAAGTCGTCTACATTTGAAACTATGACAAATCAGGGAAAGCAAAACTTGATGAGGGTTAAGTATGGTTGCACATTTTTTTATGCATCTCGACAATATATTTATATATGTTAACTATTATGCATTTGTCATGTATAATAGGACTCTTCAATTACGCTGGTGAAGAAAACTAGAGGAAATGAAGCTAGCAATTTCGTGAGTATCATTAAACTAACATAAATCCTAAATTTTTCTTTTTATCTAATTTTATTTTTCGTTAATCATAGGAAAATTGGATTGAATTACCTTTATTTGAGTTGTGCCAAGCAAGTAGAACCATTAATAACAAACCATCAACCTCATTTGGAGATAATCATAGGTAAATTCTTATTATTAAGTCTTTTGTATCATGTTTTCTATAATATAATGAGATAAGCATTTAAGTTTTTGCAGTTCTCAACACTTGGCGATTCTAGCTAGATGCATGAAGAAAAAAAAATCAAATTGTCATGCTAGATTATTTTGCAGAAATCATTTGGAATTTTAAAGTTGGAAAGAATGTCGCGCGATGACAAATGGGAGTGTGGTATTTATTGATTGATGGTGTACCAATTTTAAAATCCTATGTAATTGCAGAATACTATAATTGGTATTTGTGTGGTGTTAAGACTATTTGTGTTCTGTTTGATGTCAATATGATGTTAAGAACACTATAGTGATGTTTTCGGTTTTGAACTTCAACAAATGTTGTTGCTAATGTAGCAGATTATTTCGGTCTTGATTTATTTTTTAGTGAATATATAGTGTATATTTATTTGCTTGCATGATTTAATTCTCACACATATTTATTTCTTTATTGAATGGATTTTTATTTACTTCAACTTGCACGATGCATACAATTGTAGTAAATTTGCGCACACCCAAAAAACATGATAAAACAATGAAATTTTTGATAATTTGAGATATGTGGTTAATTGATCAAAGGCAAATAATGATTTTCTTGCACAAGAATATTACAGTTGGATTAAAATAAATTGGAGATGAATATTTAGAAGTAAAATATAATACTTAAAAATATGGGAATGTTATTACTTAGAATTATGAGAAAAGTTATATTATTGAATAAAAAATAAAAAAAAGTAACCTAACAAGAATAAAATAGTAATTGAACAATAACGGTGTTTATCTTTTAGGGTTAAATATCACATTTATAAAAGTTTGGGGGTATATAATGAATAATAATGTAGTTCAAAGGTTATGGTGATAAATACGATATAGTTCTATGGAGGAATCTGAAAATAATCAAAATTCGCCATTGAACTAAATATAAAAACTCTCTCCTTCTCCGCGGCTCGGTTTCGTGACGCAACGGCTCCCTTCCTTTATTTTTCTTCTTTTTTTGTCGGTTGCACCTCACGGGTGCAATCATCACCTTTTATAATCATCTCACACGTTGGACTGGTCCAACACGTTTTGGAGTTTGACTCCAAGTCCTTTTTTTTATTTGCTTGGTCTTCTGTTGGGCGCAAATGATTAATAATAATGACCAACACAGCTAGCCTTCCTTAAGCTTAATATAAGTGTATCGGCAAAAGGTTTCTTCCCAGTACTGAAGAAGAAGAAAAAATTTCCTCAACAAACTTTGCAACAGAGATTTAACAAGATGCAACTCAGCCTGTTGCGGGCGGCAACCACAGGAGATATCAAGTTCGTCCGAGATCTTACTCCTACGAGTCGCAGCAACCTCCTGACGGAGCGCACCATCGAGGGGAACTCGGCGCTCCACGTTGCTGCCAAATTCGGGCACGTTGAGTTCGCCCTTGAAATATGCAAGGCAGATCTGTTGTCGTCCCTGATAGTCTCCACCAATTCGGTCGGCAACACCCCACTGCACTGCGCCACGGCGGCTGGAAATTATGAGGTAGTATCTTTCTTTATCGAATTGCTCATTGAGTTGCACGGGAAAGATAACCTGCCACTGTTGAGGAACCACGCCGGCGATACTCCTCTCCATTTAGCTACAAGGAACGGCCATCACTCAGTTGTTGGCCTTCTCATGTCCAAGGCTCCACAACTTGCGTCTTGTACTAACGAATAGGGCATATCCGCACTCTATATGGCAGCTGAAAGCGGATCATTGCAGATGGTGAGGAGCTTGTTGGATTCTCAGGTGGCCTCACATGAAGGACCACGAGGACAGACCGCTCTCCATGCAGCCGTACTAAGGAGCTACAGTATGCGTATCATTTCTTTTCACGAGCATAATTAATAAAACATTTATCATTATATTTTAACTGAATCATGAATAGTTTTAACCTAAAAATTATATAATGTATATGTAACACCCCGAAATTCGGCCCTCGCCATGTGGCGAAGCCTCCTCTTGTAGGCGCTACGACGGTGTAATAGTTGACCAATTCATTGACCAAGACTGGTCAAGAATGGTGACACATCAACGGAAAAAACTAAAATAATAAAATAATGAACATAATATGAAAGATGCGGAAGCTACTAGATTAACATAGTCATAATCAAACTTAGTACCAAACATATACTCCAAATGACATCCAAGTTGGTGCTTATTACAACTCAAGTTCGACTCGACATATAACATAAATAAAATGAAAAGGAGTCATTATCCATGTCCAACATTCACCAGAGCATCATTGTCGTACACATCATTAGCCCGCCCTACAGGAAAATTATGTGTCTGCAGGGATCAATGCAGGGGAGGTCCTCTCCCGTAAGCTTCCAGAAAGCTTGTGTAAATAATATAACAATGAGACATAAAATATTCATAAAAACATAACATGATATTTTCTTTATCCAACTATAAATCGACATAACAATAAAATGATATACGTATCAAGACATATCATAGAGTTGCATATTATAAATGATAAATCAATAGAGTATAATATGATCATCGGTATCTATGATAGGAAACAATAAGAATCAATAGACCAACCTCATCTCTTTGACTTAATGATTAATGGGAACATATTAACATGAGATCAGTAGTTCGGTGTGATATGATAACATTGACATTAAGATCGATAATCTAGGGATCACAAAAGTTGTTCTTTCAATAACACATTATCGATGATTCGGTGAAGTACGATGATATTATCATTAGGA
>LTAE01005076.1:0-10825 GCA_001647135.1 Pontederia paniculata | reverse complement strand
GGGGAAGGATGCAAGAGGCATGCCTTGGATTAGTCCCACATGCACAAGTCACGGGAGAGATGCTGGGTATATACGGGGACATGCCCTTCACTAGGCGTGACGCGTTTTGGTAAAACCGTGCGGGCTAAGGCCCAGAGCGGACAATATCACGCCTTGGTCAGGGATGTTACAATATTATTGTGTGACGCTAAGGATCTATATATTAGGTATTTACATAAGGGTAACAATACTATTGATTATGAGTGTCATGTGCACCGTTGGGAGCTACCATTTACTGATTAATTTACAGTTAGGGGACAGTGGCTTAGCTGCAGCTACCCTACCTTGCTCATTTTATTTGGAGAGCTCCCCTCTCTCTGACAAAAAGGAAACTCGAGCATCCTTCACACTTATATGTTTATCACGGATAGTACCCCCTTTTGACATATTTTTACCGTTTATCATGGCGGCCCAATTGAAAGAATATGAAAGCTCTATATCATGTATTTCATTATGAGCTTCGTATCATTTACCGAAATGAACATAAAGGCACCATTAAAATGTTAATGGGATAAGTCTAACATAATCGCCTATAAATCACCTAGTCTATTGTTGTAATAGAAACTGATTGTAAAATGAGTCACTTGCCGATTAGGGAAAGATAATAAAGGGGGTGTACTACATAAGGTCACTTTGTCATGAATTATTGTACTGGAGTCTCATTAAACATGTTCTATCGTGCCTTCATATCATCCATTGCATTTATTGGAAGGAAGTTAACGTGGCCTTCAGAGATTTACTCTTTACCGTTTGGCTTTACGAAATCATTTGTCAATGGATATCGTTGACCTTGGAATTTATTCTTTCTCATTTTGTCTTATTATTTATCGAATTGGATCATTCTCTTATTATTTATCGGATTGGATCATTCTCTTATTGTTCATTAGATTGAATAATTCTCTTATTGTTTATCGAATTGAATCATTCTCTTATTGCGTATTAGATTGAATCGTTCTCTTACCGTTTATTAGATTGAATTATTTGTGATCGTTCATGGGATTGGATCGTCCTCTCATCGTCTATTGATTTGCATCCTTCTTATATTGTTTATTGGAATGGATATTGTTTCTTATTAGAGTAACCCAAGAGTGTCATTATTGGATTGTACCATCTTGAAGTCTATCTGAATTACCTCATTGATTTACTCATACCGTCATGATTGTTTGCCATTGATATTTAATTTGGTTATTATCATGATTATCATTACAGTCATTCTATTTGATTTTTAGATCTATTTTTGCCTTATACATTGGGCGTAAAAGCTTATGGGATATAATTTCCCCTTTATTGATTTTGCATGTACTTAGGTACAAAAATAGATGGTTGTGATGGTGGTGTTGGTGATTATTGATTCATTCGTGATGATGCTAGTGTCTTGCACATGACAATTTTAGAGTTCCTTTTATTGCTTTTAAAATATTTGTAATCATTTTGAAATCCCGTCATAGTTTCTATGTTTCCTTTAGTCTATAACAATTGTTAAATGTTTTTCAGACTTTTACACTTTGTTATTTGAATATTGACCTCTTATCTAATAAAGTCTTTTGTGTTGTTTTTATTGACTGGTCAATATAGTCAAGCCCTTGGTCAATAGATTGTATCAACGTAGCATCTCTGAATCAACATTCTTCTACGTGGTGGGGTGTGGATTTTGGGGCGTTACACTTGGATTGCAATAGAAGATAATTTTTTCTATTGCGACTTATGGAATAGCAACATTGTTACTACCAAATGGCAAGACAACACATTCTAGTTTTCATATTCCATTAGATGTGACATCCGAATTCACTTGTGAAATTCGACACGGGACACAATTAGCTGAACTTCTTTGCAAAACTTCATCGATTATTTGGGATGAAGCTCCAATGAAAATAAATATTGCTTTGAAGCTTTGGTTAAGATTTTAAGAAATATTCTAAAAAATCTTTATGAGAATAGTAATAACCTACCGTTTGGAGGTCTTATAGTTGTTCCGGGAGGGGATTTCCGCCAAATATTATATGTTATACCTAAAGGTGGATGAGTAGATATTGTTAATGCTTCAGTTAATTTTTCATACCTTTGGCCACATTTTATTATTTATGAGCTAAGCAAAAATACAAATTAAGATGCTGAGGAAATAACTTCTTTTGACAAATGAATGTTTCAATTAGGAGAAGGAACTTTTTATGATGATTCGGTTAAAGAACTCATTCGTATTCCTTTTGATATTTGTCTCAATCCAATTGAAGATCCTCTACAACGCATTATTGAAGCAATCCACCCATCACTTTCGCTTACATCATTATTTTTATTCTGATTTTTGAATTAATACATTTCTTTCTACTTGGGTTTGATTACATATTATTATATATAGGCACATGTACTTACTACATTCATGATGATTTTTTTCATGGCTTCACAATTTCATTTTTTTGAGAAACCTGGAATCTACTATGTACATGATATTTTTCTACCCATCTCAAATTTTATTCACTAAGGGATAATTGATAATAAATGGTTTAATGTTCTTTTCATGATACCCAACCATTATGTAGTATAGTCGAAATTCATACAAATGCTTTCATTTTATAAGACATTCGGGTGAATAATTCATCTCCATCTCTCAGATGTAAATAAATTATATATCATAAGATAAATTAAATAATTTCTCTGATGTACAACTTATATATAATAAGCTGTGAGGCGCGAATATAGTCCCTAGTTTCATAAGATTTGCGGTGGTCCACAAATATCATTTTTTTTTGTAGTGCATGCATGATTAGGGACACTTAAATCATTGTCTTTTTTTCTATAACTCAAATTGGTCTTTCCCTCATAGCCTAGAAATATTTGTAGCTATATCCATTTCGCTAGCTTTGTTTTTGGGTGTCCCCTTTTATATTACTTGGGTCCTTGCCTCTTTGGGATTTGAGTAGCTTTGCTTCATAGACTATTGGATGGTAAGACATGTTAACCCAGTAGGCTTCATTTTGTTGTATAGGAATGAATTAATAGTAAATGTTGAACCCCTCGAAGAAAAACAAAAGGTGTTGAAAAGCCATCTAGTTTTTTATTTGAATATTTTGGAAATTCTTCATCGTAGTAGGTTGTAATATATTTTTCAAAGAAGGTACCAGCCAATTTGATGGTTTAATGATAGTTTGAAGGTCGATGAATATGTAGGATACTACATATCTACTCAATTAGTACGAAGAGTTTCCTATTTTCAACCAGGTTACACATTAGTACACATGATTATTGGCTAAGTGTGCCACAAGGGTTTAACACATGGCAAGTTTACACTTAATTAAACTAGACGTCATCCGCTTCCGAAAATGAACTACCATACAATCAACTTTAAAATTATACATGGATTTGGGCTAGAAAACCATGGAAAGTAGTCGGGTACTTCAGTTTTATTTACATGAGATCTGCCTTGATATGTAAAAACTCAAAAATTCATGAAGGATGAATAACTGACATGTCTTTCCTTCTAAAAAAGTGACCCCTTTGTCACCCTCCTACATCTTGGGAATGATCTAAATTGTGTATGTGCAGTTCTTGAGTCTCTTCTTATGCTATTTGTTATTGCCATATCACCAATTGTTATGGTTTAATAGTTACCATCACATCAGAATTATAATTTTTTTATCTAGTGATTGCAAATAATCAAGGAAGGTTCAACCTTCCAAAAATCTATTACCTGTTTCATTATTGAAATGGTGAAGATTTGATTAGACTAGCATACACATAGAATGAGGTTGTACAGATGATGTGGAACACGGACTACTTAGCCCGTTATTTGAAAGAAGTCAATTGCATTTGATTCATATACTTAGAAATGCACGCCAAAGGTGGCAAATCACCACATCAGGGATGATATGCAATTGGCTATGAACCTTGGGGTGATCTAGAGCATTTTGTCAGACTGTTGAAGAGAAGGAGAAATAAGAAAAAGCAGGGGAAGAGGGGGATACTAATATAAAATTTTGGGGCCGAATTTTTCACCTCAAATTGGGAGAATAAGAAATCCTCCCTAAATTGGGGCAGACACGAAATATGTCTCAAATTAGAATGGATAAAAAATTTGCCACAATTTGAGAAAGGTAGATTCGTTCGCAAATTGGAACAAACAAATGCATGTCCTGAAGTTGGGGCGGAAAAAATTTGTACCAAAATTGGGACGAAAGGTCGGATAAAATGTCCACCATAATTTGATGCATTTTATTATTTCCGCATCAAAATCCTTTACAATTTGAAACATATGTATTTTTACTAGAAGATATGGGTTCCATTTCCCGCTATCCGCCCAAAAATTTTAGTTTTACTTGTAGTGATGTATTTGTGTCATGGATGAATGTTATTATCTTCATCCATGAACTTAAAATATATTTCATGATCCCAACTACTTTAATATAAAGTTAATATTTGCAAAAAAGTAACCACTCTCACAAACTTGTGAAAAAATAATATTAATGAAAAAGTGCCAAGCTTATAGAAGTCAAAAGATTATATCATCAAGCAAACATTGTCCTTGGAAATTTGACCATAGTGAATAATTCAGTAAATAAGTTACAATCAAAATGTACCTGCTTTGGAGAAATTCACAGTCCAATCATTTTTGGATACTTTGTTTCGAAAGATGTGGATTGGAATGAGCTAATTATGCTGTCATGCCTCTTTGATCTCGGTAATGTGACTGGTGTCTGTCCATTCTTTATCAGGTAGTGCATACCAATATGTAGATCGAACTGCTAGTAACCATTTGAAGCAATTCACAGTCCAATCGTATTTGGATGCTTTGTTTCGAAAGAATAAACTTCTCACAAAAAGCCCAGAAGTTGCAAGCTCCAACGCTTCTACTGAGCTAAAGATCGCCTTAAATGAGGAGGGTGCTTAGTAACACGGCGAGAAGCAGGCAACTCACCTCGCTCGATGGAGGCATCGTGGAATTCGGGCGGCGTCGAGCCATGGTATGCCACCGAGGTAGATCTAGACAGTTGGCTAGAAAGAGGTCCAAGAAGGGGAGCCAGAGGCGTAATAGCCGCAGATGGCAGGCCGCCGATAGCTGGAGGGCTAAATGTTGATAATGGCGAGGGAGACGGAGCATTGCAATGTGCTTCTGTCGGAGTCTGGTAGTCTGTAATTGTAACGCTCCAAAATCGCCACCCTAATATCAATAATTAGGGCAAGGACTGGGGTGCACCATGTGTGGGACTCGATACAATCCATGCAATTATATATATAATACAACAGAAATATAACAATATATCTCAATTTCTAATCTAACAGTGGAAGTAATAAATAAATTAAATATATGAAAATTAAGATGAATAATCTCACGGCGGAAATATGATATAAAATAAAAGGGTTCAAAGTTCTTTGTTTGCCCTAGGTAATACTCCACATGGTTTACATAAGTTCATAACATAAGACATAAAAGTAAGATAGAGACTTGATAATATGACTCAATAGACTAGAATGTGCAATTATCCACCACGAGCAAACCGCCACCAAAGATCACTCAAAGTCGCATGCACGGATTCAAAGTGCAGGAGAAAGATTCTCGGTTAGAGTATGTAGAGTATGGCATTGTCCCATGAGGGACGACATAAAAGAATACAATAATCAATTTAGCAATGATAAATAAAGCTCAATTATTATTTAATATTCAAGTTTGATCTCCTCAATGCCAATTACAATTCAAGGCATGAACATCAATAGCATTATCATGAATAAATGCTCAATTCAATTCGATATCAATACGTAAATTCAATTTGCATTCAAAGGACTAGCGCAAGCATCATCCAATAGGGTTAGCTAAACCCGAGTGATCATATTCACCCATGTGTTTCCCCCGAAGGGTACGCACCCCCACATATGGGTCATCAATCAATCAATTTACGGACAATCTATCCGAATAATCCAATGTCGGCCAAGTGTTTATTCGAAGCCCAATTCAATCAATCATTACATCAATTATGGTTACATATTTTAGTCCTATTTACGGCTTCATTATGGAATTCGATTTCTAGGTGATGTCAATCAGGCATGAACACATATCTTACAGGGAAATTACTTTAATTATGTAGGAAATATACAATGAAAATAAATAATAGAACATAATAATTCATATCTAAGGGCACTACGGTCGGATTTCACTCGCTACGGGTGGAATCTGTTGTGCTACGGTTTGGAGATTATTCGCTACAGTTGAGGGGGTTCAACATGGTTGGGCCGTAATGCGGTCGTAGCCAGACTCTGTACAGGGCTCTAGAAATCGATTGGATAAGAATGTGCTACGGTTAAAGGGGGTCGCTACAATGTACTGCCTCCAAAATAGTGCACTACGGCCTGGAGGTCGTGCACTACAGCCTCGAGGTCGTGCGTTATGGCCTAGAAGTCGTAGTGCACTGTTCTGGAGGCAGTGCATCGTAGCGACCCCCTCTAGCCGTAGCGCATTCTTATCCAATTGATTTCTAGAGCCCTGCACAGAGTTTGGCTATGACCCTAAGGGTCTCGTTATGGCCTCAAGGTCGTGGCTATGGCCCCATGGCTGTAGCTACGGCCTACTAAGGCCGCCACTACGGGCAACACACACCCATTATGGGCGTGATGCCGCCCACTACGGTGGGTGGTAGTGAGGTGTCATGGACACTGCATTCCAGGGCACTCTGCTACACAACAGGATCTTTTCATCTCTAGGAATCCTTAGATTTCAAAGTGTAACAGCAATCAGGAGTTTACATTACCGATTAGGGTTTTGCATACATAATCTAAGGTTTCACATGAACATGACCAAGATCACTTGTGTGCATACAAACCTAGCAAATCCTTATATTTTTAGGTTCAGTACAATCCATCAAACAATAAAAATCAGCATGACAAATGCAACACAATTCATTTCATAAGTGAAGCGATAATCAAAAGTGCTAATAGCATCCACTCCTAAACATATCCTCATATACAATATAATGCCCTTCTCCTCGTTCTATGACAAGAATTAGGGTTTCTTGATGGAATCACATTGAATCACATAAGAACCAATGTCAAATACAATTAAAAGGAGAAGTGGATCCCTCTAAATACCTAGAATTCAAGTTAGGATTCATTTCTCCTCTAAGTCTTCTTCTTCTCCAAGTATGAGCTTCTCCTCCAAGCCCTAGCTCCCCTTGTTCCTCTACAATAGTCCCTTGATCTTCTTGAATCCAAGGTACAAGAACCATTAAAAAACTAACATTTGAGGGAGAAAGAAAGCGAAGAGAGAGAAATGAGAAGAAGAGGATGAAATCAAGTATTTATATGGGATTTAGGGATAGGTTGGTGATCTTTTTGGTACGTGTAGTTTAGATTTTCAAATGGGCTTCCCAGAAAATGACCCATTTGAGCTTTAATTCTTTTCTATTTTTTTTTCCTATTTTTTTTGGGTATTATAGTAATCTCGGTTTCGATGGAGTTTCATGATTTCGGCCAGTCTCCGTCCGTGGTGTCCTGTCCAATGTCCGCCGACGAAAGGACGTTATTTGTTCAAAATAACGTCCGTCATCTGGATCCATGGACTTTTGTTTGTGGGCTTGGCCTTTTTCCCCCTTTATTTCTTTTCTTCTTTTTTTCTTTGTTTTTCCTAATTCTTCTTTAACTTTTTTTTTACTTTTCCTTTTCTTTTTCTTTTGCCTTTGTCCTTCACGTGTGACACAACTTGTTGTTGAAGTAAAACAGTGAAAAAATGAATTACGTGGAAAAGAATTAAAAAAATGTTCCGAACTACCTCTTCTTTTGATATCACATATTTTATTGGCCCAAAAAATATGGTATCTTATTAAATTGTGTTAGTGGATTTGTTCAATTTATAATCAGGTTAAAAATTTGATAAGTAATGCGAAGATGAATTTCCAAAAAGAAAAACGTTGTTAAAAATTAGTTATTTATTCATTCGAATTAGATTAACTATATTCGATTAAATCTTTGAATATAAAAAATAGCATAGAAAATAATAAATAGTGAAATAGCAAAAAATAGAGAGGCCAAATGTCCTCCCAAAAACATTTGCTTAGATTTTAGAATCTCATAACCATTTTCGTTAGAAATTAGCAATTTATTTGCTTCTACCGACAATTAACGATGATCCATGATAATTTTGGTAGCTCATTCTCATGATCTTTTTTCTGATTTTCACAAAATATATGTGCCTATCTTTGGATGTGTGTCTTTTTTATAATTATTGAACTATTATGAGGTTAGTAATTCAAAAGATTCCTTAAAGATGATGCATATAAACAATTTTGATTATGACAATTTACGAGTAAATTTCAAATTTAAATTATTTGAAAATTTTGACCGTAAATCATAGGAATCAAGTATGATGGTTTACTCAAAGAGTTTACTTATCATAATTTTGATATTCTCCCTTTTTATTTATATAATATAATAGTGTATTATAAAAGTTATCTTAATATATTATTATATTATACTGTATTTTCACGTATACTTCCCTACTATCACAAAATTCATTTAACTTCATTTTTTTGTTTGCTAAATTCTTTTTACTCTTCATCCTAAAAACATGGAGAGGAATCAACCCCTTCCTCTAAGCGCATCGGAAGGATGGGGCTGACCCAAAGAGGGGTGGGTGCGACCTCAAGTTTAGAAGCGAAAATATATTATGAGAATTTTAATGTAGCTAGAAAAAAATATTTTGTTTAAAATTTATATTTTTAGCTTGATGTGAAATTATTATTAATTTTTTTAACATATTAAATGAAAAATAAAATCATTTGATATTTTATTAAGCATTATTAATCTTGGACAAGATTATCAGTTTAATTTTTTTTGAAAAAAATAAGCGAAAGATAAGTTAACAATATTCTATAGGCAATATATGCAGTTGGGAAAAAAACAGTTCTTTTTATATCATTGACTATGCCAATAGATAAGGAATAAATATGGATAGAATGAGATTTGAATTAATTATGAGTATAATTTGTTGATATTTATTGAAAGAGAAAAATCAAACATGTGAAGGATAATTAAATTGGAAGAAGAAAACAATAGAGTTATTGTGAATTATATAACTACAATTTTATTTAGGTGCACAATTAATGATTAAGATGAGAATAATATGAATTTAAAACTGAAGATAAACAAATAGTCTTGAGCATCAATTTGATTTAAATTTACCTCTTCGCTCCTTTTACTGAGTTAGTCATGTACTAGTAATCACAAACATTGGATCTATAACTATGCACTTTTTTGTCATTAATTAATTATTGAAGATAATATTAATAACTATTAATATTATAAATAAAATAAATAATATATAATATATTAAGAGATGTTTAGTTAGAAAATAAGACTTGGATTAAGATTTTATTCCCCAATTTTTTTACCAAATATCCAAAAGACTAATAATGAACCCCACACAATATTAAATGTTGGACTACACAAAAATCCACCTTTTTGTATTCTATGAAGACCCAAGACTAAATTATTTTCTATGAATTAGAGTTTGAAGACTAGGTGATAGATTAAAAAAAATTTAATATATCTACAGTTCTGTGTGAACCGAACAACGTCTTAAGGACAAAGGGTCTTAGATTGGTTGAGGTATTAAGAAAGTGCTTTGATGACTTGGCCGTCGAAACTAGACCTCCCCTTTTTGAGTAGAAATATAGGGGGATGAGAAGATGGTCGGCTATTTCGAGACACAAGGGTGTCTTGTGATGCTCCCAAAAACACATCCTATTCAAGAATAAGTAGAATGTCCTATTCATAGTAGAAGGTGTCCTATTCATAGTAGAATGCTCTTTTATATACATTACAAACTTACATATTTGATTTGACTTATCAAGAGTAAATACACATAAGAGGAAGATCTTGTAGCATATATCTTTTGATAATATTACAAAAGTCTTACATTGTAACGCCCCCAAAAGTCCACCCCGCCACATGGCAGAATGCCCTCCTGAGTGCGCTACACATCATACTTAATCTTGACTTTTGGGTTGACACTAAGACCGGTCAACTAAATGCGGAATACATATAACAATTGAAAACTCTTTTCATATCATAAATTATTTGCGGAAGTCTTACAAAACATAATTTGTCTCAGAATAACTATTACATCTTCTAGAAAGGAAATAATCTAGAGACAACTTGACATAGGACCACTACTCATGTGCAAACAACAACAACATCACGAACATCCGTCGTCGCATGCACCATGACAACTTAGGTCACTGACCTACAGGATCCAAAGCAGAGGGAAAACAAAATACACCATGAGCTATAAAGCTCATATATGTAAGGCACAATAGAAAGGTATTTTTCATGATAGAATGAAAGCATGAAACTAAAATTATATCATCATAATTAATCATCAATAAATATACATGAGAGTCATCATAAAACATCATATATATCTTCCCTATCTTAATATATCATCATGATCATATCTTGCGTTCTTTCTTTATTTCCTCTCATAATCTTTAATTCATCATCTTCCCTTACATAACTTTACTTTCATAATCATTAGCATATCATAACTTTCTTAAATCAGGAGTGGATTATGAAATCACTATAAACATACTTTCTTAACATGAACTATGACATCAGTCAAACATAAGTCATTGCATAGATACTTTCTTAACATAACTTTCTTTCATTAACATATCATTACTTTCTTGCATTAGGAATGAGTTATGACATATAGTCAAACATCAATCACTCTGAGCGTATACATAAGGAGTAAGCATGACCCATAGTCAAATGTCCATTACTCCACATCATCATCATCATCATTGAGTTC